>VZTX01016292.1:0-15766 GCA_013400915.1 Pardalotus punctatus
TGTCCTGGAGAAGCCCAGATCTCCCCTCTGAGCCACTGAACGGCAGCTTTGAGGCACTGCAGCTGTCCCCAAATGCCACATCCCTGGGCTGAGGGGCTTCTCCTGCCCCCCGCTGCTCCTCAGGACCCTCCCTGAGCTGCTGGCCGATGAAACTCATAAAAATCCCATTTTCAGTGACCAGCACCCAGCAACCTGAGTCTTCGCCTCCTTCCAAAGTCCTTTTACTCAAACAGAGTGAAAGGACTCATGTGCTACCAAACAAAAACGAGGAGCACCAGCTCCACCCGCTCCCTGCCAGGGGTGAAATTCCCATTATCCCAGCAGGGCAGAGTGCCCCCTTTTCCAGGGGCACGCTCCTCCTGGAAGGGCTGCAGGCTGCAGCTGTTTTTCCCTGCTGCTGCTGTGTTCTCAAGGCCTATCTCCCAATTAGCAGAGCAATGTGTTGGCTTAAACAAACACTCGGGGGGGAGGGAGTTCTGAGGGCTGTTTACATCGGCACAAGGAGCCTTTGCCAAAGCCTGGCAGACACCCCACAGCTCGAAACGCTGCGCTAATCCCTGTTTTTGGATTTCTGCTGCCCACAGCACAAGGAGGAGGAAGGCTGGGTGACAGCACCCGGCTCCTCTGTGCCCTGCAGGTCATGGAGGAGGGTGGAGAGCGATGGACGTGGTGCTTGGTGGGCTCTGGGTCTCTGAGCCACCTCCTTGTTTTGACTGCCACCCTCCAGTTTTGCTGGCAGCGCTGGGAAAGGTCACAGAGCCACAGGGAAGGCAGATCCTGCCGTCAAGTTGTGCTGTGTGCAAGAAACCCTGCTGGGGGAGACGCATGTGCCACCAGCCCGGTGACATCGGCCCTTCCTGGCCAAAAACATCCCCAAAATCAGTTGGTTTGCACCCAGGAAAGCTCCAGCTTGTACTGGGAATTCCACTCCCTGCCTTCCAGAGGGGAATGCAGGAGAGAAGCTGCACATTCCGGGTGACAAGCACACGGATGTCACTTCTTCGGAAATGAGATGAAAGACAAAACAAATTTCTCTTTATTGCTCTGAGAGGAATTAAGACTTTTTCAGGGGAAAAAAAAAAAAAAAAGAGAGGAACCACAGATGATTTAAAAGACAAAGGGATGAAGGGGAGAAATGCCATCCCCATACATCCACACTGCTGGAACTCTTCCAGGGAGAGGAGGAAATCTGCCACTGCTGCTATTCCAAATGAAAAGATAGGTAGGGAAAAAATATATTTTAATTAGGTGCCAAAATATGAAATGAGGAGAAGCAGGCTGGCTTTCACAGAAAGCTGGGCTGGAGGCAGGAGCTATTTTTGGGATGCAGCTCCTCTACCTGAGCATCTGCCTTGCCAAAACACCTCTTTGGAGGAACAAAGAAGGGCCAGAGGTTTGTGGAGCTGGATCCAAACGAGGGAGAAAGGGAGGTGTGGTGTCTGCTCATCCAATAGAGAGACTCACCACAAAAGACCTCGAATTCCCAGGGCTTCACATCCTCCTAGACCTTTCAGGGGAGCTTTTGCCACCCAAGTCTCCTTTTTAAATGCCCAAACCCGATTTTGATGAAGCTGCTGTGTTTGGTAACGCAGCCTCCGCCCGGCCACACCGAAGCCTGAAGATCCCTGGCAAAGCCAGGCCTCTTCTGCTTCCCAGGAGCTTTAGGGGTTGCAGGAAAACCCTATGGACCTCTCCTCCTCGAGAACAGGATGCGGGCATGCCTAAAAACGCCATTTCTGAGCATTTTCCGAGTCTGATTTGCTGAATTCGGTTCGAGCTCAAGGCTACGGCAGGAAAAAGCGGAGAGAGGAAAGGGAGAGGCTGGAACAGCAGCTTAACAACGCCTGTGGCATCCAGAAAGGGAATCTCCAAGGGAACTGGGGGCTGATGAAGGCCAGGCTGCTGGGATGAGCAGAGCCTGCAGTGCTGGGAAGGCCGGGAGCGGGGATGGACCCGGCGTGTGTCACCCCTGGGTGTGACAGTGACAGCGACAGCTCCAGCCCCGAGCACTGCGCTCATCTGGGGACAGGGCTGCTCTGCCTGCACATTCCCCCCTGCCCTATCAAACACTCCAGCCAAAGAGCCTCCAGGCTGGAACCATTAGAGGGACAAAAGGTCAACAACATTAGGAGATTGATAAATATCCCTCCCTCGCAAGAGCCGGTCCCAGCTGAGGATTCCTTCCGCCATGCCAGCTGCACACGAGGAGTTTTCCTTCCGTGTGCACGCTTTTGGAAAGCATTGGCTGTCTCTCCCAAATGGGCAATTTCTATTTGGAGACCAGATGTATTTTTATATCAACAGGGGAGGAAAGTGGGAGCTCGGCTTCCAGTTAATAGTTCAAAAATCAAAACAATTCCGCAACAATTCCGCGCTGGAAACGGTTAGTGCTGGAGTTAGTTGGGTGTTGCCGGTGGATCGGAGTTCCAGGGGAGGCTGAGAAGATCAAACCAAGCCTGATGGGGCAGATCTGCAGGCCCAGCATCGGGGAGCTGGGAGGGGGAGCCCCCATCTCCGTGCCGGCTTTGGAAAACCTCCACATGCACTCCCACAGCAGCCGCGGTTGTTGAGAGAAAAAGACAAACACGGGAGGTCACAGGCTTTAAATGCCCAACAAAGGCAGCCTAACTATTCCATTACAAACCCATCATGTTTTATAAGATGCTTATAAGCAATTTCCAGATTACCACTCCGAGCAAAAGCGTCACTGACAGTCAGAGCTATTCAGCTCAGAGGTCTCCAGGCCCACTCCCCTCCTCTCTCATTTCACTCAGCAATAAACTCTAAGCCAATTATGAGCGTGTTTACAATATTCAGGATCCTATTCATCAATACGCCGTGCATCCTTTTCCAGACGGCCAGTGGAGTGTACTTGATGTGCCACTTGTGAGACAATTAAATCCCTCAAAGAGATGAGGGGGGAAAAAAATATGAAGAAGGAAGAAGAGCTGCTTTGCTGGGAAAGAAGAAAACCCCGCTGAGAGCTCCTCCACACAGGGCAGCTCTCTCCCTGCACGCTGAGCTTTGGGAGCAGGGCCCTGATCCAGAGCCCTGCCTGCCTCCCTCCCCTCACCAGAGATGGGTTTCCCATCGCTGAGATCCCCATTTGTCCAGTGCAGCTGGAATCAGTCCCTGAGGGGATGGAAAGGGATCGGAAAAACACTCAGCAAATGCTGAGCCTGTGCCTGTTTCCCCCAGAAAGCAGCAAAAAAGTGGGTGCTGCCTCACACCCCCCAAACTCAGCAGCAGCAAAGAGCCAGCCAGGCCCCTCTGTGCACCTTCCCATCAAAAGGCTGAAGTTTCCTTGGGAAAAGATGGATTCAAACCGCAGGAATAAAGCCTGAACGACTGTGGAATGAAGCAAAGCTGCTCTGAGCAGAGCCACGGGCACAGCTGGTGGTGCAGGGACAGGACCCAGGCTCCTGGGGGATCCCTGCACCCCCAGCTGATCCCCAAGGGGGGATGGAAGCTGGGCAGAGGGAAGTTTGAATTAGGATCAATAGAGCACTAACAAAGAAACTCCATGCACTGTGTTATCCAGGAGGTCAGGCTGGGAGGGATGATCTAATAGTCCCTGGTGATCCTGGATCAATGAATCCTGTCTAAAAACATAAACACAGCCTCTGGCTGCCTCCCCCCTCCTCTCTCCTTCACCTCAGCTCACAGTCTGGAAAATCTGGAGTTTCAGGGGTCGTGTGGTGCCTTCCCTTGAGCAATAACATCCCGTGGGCTGCGCCTACAACCACTCCCTCCCAGAGACTGCACAAATCACCAGGAGGCAGCAGCAGGATGGAATCCACCCTGCTCCAGAGCCTCTGGCACAGGGGGAGAGCAGGGTGCTATCAGACAGGCTGCAATCCACTTATTTTTGCTGCAAGTATGGAACTTAAATATATAGGAAAGCTTTCAAAAAATAAACGAGGCAGGCCAAGTCGTAAGCACCGATCCTCTGGTAGAGTCACTGGCAAAGCAGCAGGGCAAGGCTGCTCACAAGGGCTCTCCAAACACAGAAGAACTGGTGAACACTAGCCTTGAGCAGGTTACAAATCAGGAAACAGCCCCAATACCCCAAACTCCCCTAAAATCAGCGGTGGGACACGTACAGAGGTTTCCTGATGTGTTAATGTTGGGTCAAACCCATCCCTTCTGCCCTTGCTGCTGACAAACCTGAAAAATAAGCTCCTGTCCCTCTGTATGATGAGAATTTGGAATTATTTTATCAGCTGCACAGGAATTATCCCCATTCTGGCTCAGGCTGAGGGTTTTGTCATTGCCCACGTGGGGGTTTGAGCCTCAGTGCAGCTTTCCTGGGGAATGGCACCAACCTGCCCCAAATCAGAGGGACAGAGCCCCCCAGGCTGGGGCAGTGCCAGAGGGGAGGGAAGAGGACAGCTCACCTTGGCATCCTGCTTGGTGACGAAATCCACGAAGCCAAAGCCCCGGTGGGATCCCGTTCCTGCCATTTTCTTGGGCAGCCGGACGGTCTTGAGCTCTCCAAAGGTGCTGTGAATCCAAGGAAAAGCAGAGACAGCGTGAGATGAAGGGAAGAACAATCCCTTCCCCACAACCCCTGGCAGGGCTGACTGCAGACCAGTCCAGGTGTCCTGCAGCCACTCTGCTTCCCTGTAAACCCCATCTCCAAAGCACCTAACAGCTAAAAAAAACAGCTAAAAACAGCTAAAACCCCTTGGATTTCAAGGATCGTTCTGGATAGAAACCTTAATAACACAAAAAAACTTCTTTAATGTAAGCAGTGTGTTTCTCCTTCCCTCAGGAGATGCAGCCAGGATGCCGTGCCCTGCTCAGGGTGGGCAAAGAGCGTCTCCAGGTTGCCAGGGCTGCTCCAAATGCCACCAAAACAGATTTATTGCACCTCTGGAGCGCACAGGATCCAGGCAGGAGACAGAGCATGGCCCCACGGGGACCTGTTCTCTTTCTGGAATAGCTCCTCCATCCACAGAGGTGTCACCCTTCCACTCCAGGGATCCTGGGCATTTTTTTTATGACTGGATTTCCTCCCTCTAACCCTTCAGCCTGGCCCACCCTGCAGCCTCTGGGCTGGAATAAACTGGTTTTAGTTAAGCTTTCTGGATGTACCAAGGGGAACAGGCAAATCCAGCAGACCACAGCATTTCAGACACGTTTTGGGGTGTCACTGGGAAGTCAGGAATGGGGAGAAAAAAGGGTTCCTGTTCAGCTGGAGGTGTGGGGTAGAGCTGGCAGAGAAGAGAAACAACCTGTGGCTTGAGCACCAAAGAACACAGACATCCCACCTTGTCCAAAAAACCTAAAAACAGCCAAAGGCAGCGCTCACTGGACACCCCTCTCCAGTGCCATCCCCTGGAGAAATTCCAGGACAAAGCCGACGCTTTCCCTGCTGCCGAGCTCCCGCTTCCCCTTCTCCCTCCCCTCACACACCCATTTATCAAACACGTATGCACAAACTGCAGGCAATAAATATTTAATGTGGCCCAGGTCTGAAGAGATGTGTTATTTTATTTGAAAATCTCCACACGGGCGTGCATCCACAAAAGGAGCCTGGGATACAGCAGTGCCAAAGAGCACCTGGGAATAAACACAGTAAAGGCCATAAACGCTCTCGTGAAATGATATAAGCTAAATCCTGGGAGTTAACCTGCTGCACTGGCAGCATGACCAGGCATTCATCCACCCAATTTCTTTAGGCAACGTGGTGTGTAAATGCACCATTATGAAGCTTCAAAATGAATCCGCACGTCTCGCGCTCGGTGCTTTCCCTCCCGCTCTCCCTCCTGCCCCCTCCGAGCCGGAGCTGCGCAAACAAACAAACAAACCCGAGCACGGCAGAGGGAGCAGCCTCAGCTGCTGGGGATGCTCGGGGCTGGGAGCAGCAGGAGCACCCTGGGGCTTCCAGAGGTTCTGCTGGAAGAGGGTGGGGGTGACTTCAGGGACTGCCAAGATTCCCAGAGAAGGTCAAACTCTGCAGTTGGGTGAAGGGAGAGGGAATGGGAGCTCCTGAGCCATGGAGATGCCAATCTTAGCTAGGAAAAATGGGAGGTAGGAGCCACGGGTGTGCTCCCATCTCTGTCTCCATGAAAAACATCAAGGGCATGGTCTGGGGCAGCAGAATATTTGCTGAAGGAACACGAACAGAGGATTTGGCCAAAGGGAGGTCTCACCTGTGATCTCACACCCCAACGTGTCCCTTTGCCACCCAAGGCACAGGAGGTGCCAGGAGGTGCCCACAGGAGCAGGATGGCTCTGGATTCAGGCTCCCAGGGAAGCCGTGCCTGGGCAGAACTGGGAGAAACTGGCTCTTCCTTCCTGCCCAGCTCAGAGCAGTCCAAGCCCCCCACACCAGGAGAGGTGTGGAGGCAGCGGAGACCTGATCCAGATCCAGATCCAGATCCAGATCCAGAGCAGGGCTGGCCACCAGTACCTCCCCGGGGCTTCCAGAGGGGTGGATCCGGGGAGCAGGCAGGGTGGGGGGGTGAGGGCAGCCGAGGGGCACTGGGCTGACCCCAGTGGGGCCGTGCAGCGGAACACGGCCCCCCCAGCGCGGCGCTAATTGGAAAGCACAACACAGCAATTACCAGCCCGGGAGCTGCGAATGAAGTGCAGAGCTCCGGCCTTTAATGTTCTCCTCTCCGGTGCCAGGCACAGGCTCACACCTCTCTTTTCCAATTATTTCTTCTGGATTTGGGGGGAGAGAGAGGCGCAGGCAGAAGGAAAACCCAATTACCCCCCGCCGTGCCAGGCTCCCGGTACCCAGGGATGCCGGAGGGAAGCCAGGCGCTGACGTGTTTGCTCCCACGCCAGCTGCATCCAGCACGGCCAGGTGTGGATCGTGCCAGGGACAAAGGCATGGGAGTGGGGATGGCAGGAGGAAAAGGATGGAGAACATCACCCAAATGACACCAGAGCTTAATGACGAGGCAGGGAAGAAGGCAGCTTTTCCATAAGATCCCATCGAGCTGCTGGAAAATGCGCTCCCAGGGGTTGGGGGGGCTGCATTTCTGCCAGGACACCCCTGCAGCTCCTGGTGGCACCACAGCAGGATGGGATTTCCACTGTAATGAGGTGTGGAGCACCCCCAAATCTCGTGAGACACCCAGCCCTGCAGAGCTGCTCACCATGAGCACACAAGGTTTAGGGGGGCCAAAAGCAAAGGGGTTTGCCCCAGAGGGACTGCAGAACCTCTGGGGACCTGCCCTGCCCACGGCTGCTCCATCCCCTCCCACAGAGCCAAGAAAAATGGGGTCCCAGCAGCTGTTCCCCGCCATCCCAGGAGGAATCAGGCCCAGGAGGGGAGGGCAGAGGTGTGGGTGGAGGACGTGGCTGTGCCTGGGCTCCCCATCCCTGCCGGCCCTGCCAGCCCGGCTGGCACACGCCAACCTCACGCCTCGCTCTGCCAGCCTTGGCACGTTCTGCTGCTGGCTGCGAGGGATGGCAGCCTCAACAAACACTGCAACTCCTCCTTCCCAAACGAGAACCTTTGCTTTGTGCCCATCCAGATTTGCTGGGAAACCAGAAGAAGCCCGTGCTGGCCCTGGCTGAGTGATGATCCACAGGGCTGCGGGACACAGACAACCACAAACCCTCTCCCTTGATGAGTCCCCCATTCCGAGCTCAGCAGAAACACAGGGAGCATCCCAGAAATGCCAGAAGGGACATCCCCTCCCTCCCAGCCACAGGAGATCCAGCATTTCTCCACGGCATTGCTGCCTCTTAGCTGCTCTCCCGCTGCTTTGGCAGCTTCCCTGGCTGAGCACGGGGAGGAAAAGGAGATTTCTCCTCCTCACTGCAAGCTGGCTGCAGGTCAGAGGGACATCATTCCTTGGGATTGTAATTCCATCCTTCTGGCACAGGCTGGCTGAGAGGCAAGGCCTTTGCCTGCTAATTACAGGGCATTATATTGCTATTAAAGAGCAAATTCCAGCTCGGGGGACAACACACGGCTGCCTTGGCTCAGCCTGCTCACCAGGAGGTGCCTGCACATCCTTCACCAACAGCCCAGAGGCCACGGGACACAGGGGACAGGGGTACAGGTGGGCTCCAGAAAATCTCTTTCCTGCCCTTCCTTCCTCCCTGGTTTCCAGAAGACCCCACAGACTCAGGCAGCTGTGACCATGGGACGGGTACCTTCAGATCAGGGTAAACACAGAATCAGAGAATGGCTGGGGGTGGAAGAAACCTTAAAGATTTAAAGCCCATGTCACTCCAGCCCTGCCATGGGCAGGGACACCTTCCAGCAGCCCAGGTTGCTCCAACCTGGCTTTGGAGACTTCCAGGGATCCAGGGGCAGCCACAGCTTCTGTGGGCACCCTGTGCCAGAGCCTGCCCACCCTCACAGGGGACAGATTCTTCTCAAGTCAAGAATTTCTGCCTAAGAAATCGCAGAGCTCATCAAGGACTCTTGGGTTGCTGAGTTCTATGGGGAAAGCACAACAGACACCATGAATCCATGGGATGGCTGGAGAAACAAACCACTGTCCACCGCCAGAAGAGCAGAACTTCTTGGAAAACAACCCCAAAAATCCCCCTCGGTGTTCTGCAGATGTCTACAGAGATCCCACAGCACAGAGCAGTCCTCAATCCCCCTCTGGTTTAAGAAATATTATACTCCTTCAACGAACCAGCACTAACACATCGAAAAACTGACGATGAAAACCATGATCAAGGCTGCCAGCCTTCTCCTAGGTTGCCATGCACTGCCCCCATCTCCTCCTCCTCCTCTCCTCTCGATGCTTTCCCTGCCCCAATCCCCCCCCTGTGCCTGCTGGCAGCCCCAGGCCGCAGCTCAGGCAGCGTGACCGCTCATCCCAAATGGCTCTGGGCAGAGACACAAGCCCTTCCCTGCCCTCCCTGCACAGCCTCAGCCCCAGGAGAATTCCCTTCATTTTATCCTCTTCCCCCCTCGCCCCCAAACAGCAAACCCTGCTGCTCTCTGCCTCTGCACCCATTTGCTGATTATAAGGGAGAGGGGGGGGGGAAAAAAAATACAATAATGGTCCTTTTTTTTCTTTCTTCCTCCTTTAGGAAGGCAGGACCCTGGCAAATGGTTTTGCCCCTGGGCTGAGCCATGGCCAGTTCCACCCCCTGCATGAGGGAGTTAATGGAATACGCAGCAGAAGGTGCCTCCCGCCTCCCGCTCCAGGACTTCAGCTGACTCCAGGACGGCTAATCCCATTACAAGAAAATAACGTGGATAATTCAAGCTAATGAAATCGTTACAAGAATGTGGACAGCCAGGGGTGGACATTCAGAGCCAATTTAACACTCCTTGGTGTTGTTATCCCCAGCACAGGAAATATCTGAAAGGAGGAAGGGAAAGGGGAAGGAGGGAAGAAAAAAGCCTTCCTCTCTTGTTAGCTTAAATCCTGTTAGAGAGTTCAGGAATTAATCTGGCACCTATCTCCCCTATTACCATCATCACCATCACCATCATCATCAATAATGGCTCCTCGGTCACCTCTGGAAATCAGCAAATGAAGGCACAGGAAGGCAAGGTGGGAGGGAAATCTCTGGATTCCAGAGCCAAGTCAAACTGTGGCTCCCTCCCGCTCTGGGCTGAGGGATTTGGCAGCAGAGCAGGTGTCCCTGTGGACCCCCAGCCCCCAGCTGAAGTGACAGCAGCAAGCAGGACCCCTGACCCTTCACTCCCTGTGCTGGACAGCCCGGCTGGACAATCCTTGCCGGATTTAAATCCGCGTGAAAAGCCAGCAGAACACAGCCACATCCTTCCCACATGGATCATCATTTTTCCAGCTTCCTCTCCTCTTTGCCCAGGAGCAGCATCTTTGGAGACTCCTTGATGTGTTGCTGCAGCAAAACCAGCTTTTGCTTTGTGGGATTCCTCTTTTTCCGTGCCAGCCTGGTGGGAGCTTTTCTTTCCGTGGCAGCTGCTGGGAAAAGCCTGCTCCAAGCCACGGATCCCTTCCCGAGTTTTCTGGGAAAGAGCTGTCCCTGCAGCCAGAGCCTCCTGGGCAGGTCCAGAGCCAGGCACTGATGTGCCCCCCACGCTCCCTGGAAGAACAGTGGGGATGGTCCCAGCTCCAGCAAAGCCAGGAAGTCCAGGAGCTCCATTAAAAAACAGTCCTGGAAAAGGTGATCCAGCTTTCGGATTGCCCTCGCTCCCTTCAGCACCCGTGGAAAACTCCAAGTGGAGTTCTTGCCGGATTTATCAAATTTTGAAATCTTCAGAAATCATTCAGATGCCCAGCAGCACAACCACTGCAAGCACCAGGGACTACAGGGACACGGATGTGCTTCCTCCAAGGAGCTGGGAATTTACCCCCAAATCCCATTTTTCAGCAGACAGGGGCAGCAGCCTCCCTTGGAGCTTGTGGCAAAGCAGGATCAGAAATTCGAGAGCTTTGGCCCCAGAGCAGGAGGCAGCCAGGGGCTCTTCCCTCTCCTCAAGACGCTGGATCAGGAGGCGGCGGCTGCTTCCCAGCACTTAACTGGCTTGTTTAAAAACACAGCAAAACATTTTATCCCTTCTCGATTTATTTTCCTTAACAGTTGCTTGTGAGGGACCTTATCAAAAGCGTTCTGAAATTCCAAGTAAATGAGTCATTAGGCAGGTTTTCAGAACAGTAATTAGGCCACTCCATGCCCCTGATGTATTATTTACCTGAGAAGATCTACATAATTAGGGCTCTTCTTTATAACTGGTATTACACACACTAAATTCTACTCCAGTCTATCGTGTAATTACGTAATTAGGCCGCACGCTAAACACAAACCAATCCTGAAAACCAAGCAGAAAGGAATAAAAAAAAAAAAAACCTCAACCCCACAACAGTAATTATTATTTTTTAAATCCTCCATCACCAGCACAGCAGCAAGTCTTAAGATTTTAATGTCCCTCCACTTAAAGTCATTCCTAACCAGGTGCTGCAAGCAGGGTTGGTTTCTTAATTTTGCCGCATTTCATCCCACTTTGCGAGGTTTTAATGTTGGGAGAGATTTGCTTTAAAGAGTGGTGGGAAAAGGGGCCTTTCCCGGATTTTCCATGCTGGTGGGAGCAGCACTGTGTCCTTGCAGCAGCTCCTCAGCCCCTGCTCCTCCCAATCCGTGATTATTTTTCCACAGTTCCCGGAGGCAGCCGGGTCCAGCCGCTCTGCTGTGACCATCACAGTCATTCTGCCCTCCAGAGCCGGCTCCCACGCTGGAATCTCAGCGTGGAGGAAAGGAATGAGAGCCCTGGAGCACCTGCAGCGGGAGGTGGGATGTGCAGAGCCCCACCCAGCACTCAGGATGGAGGGATGGATGTGGTCAGCTCCTCATCTGCTCCCACCTTTCTCCCGCTCCGAGTGCCAAGCGAGATCCCAGGATGTCCCTTCCTGCCCATTTGCACATTTCCTGCTCCTCACTGATGGAACAGGCTCTGCTATTGGGGTGGGGAGGTTTTCTCAATCCACCTCTTGCCATAAACCTATTTTAGAGTCAGTGAGATCGAGGAAAAGCACCCAGAACTCACCGACCCCTCCTGGAGAGGGCTCCTGCCTGTTACCCACATTTATCTCCGTGCTTTAAAGACAACAATGATTCACTGTTGAGATGAAGCAGGAACAGATTTCCTCCTGGAATTTTACACCTCAGTGCTCACAATTTCCAGCTCCCAAGGCACGGGGGAAGGTGCAGGGCTGGCACAGGGAACACCACAAGCTGTACGAAGGCCCAGGATTTGAACTCCACAGCTGGATCTGAACTCTGACAGGAGTTTGGGAGTTCATCCCAAAAGAGTTTGAGCTGGTGACTCAGAGGATTTGAAGACAACTGGTGGATGTGGGATGGAAGAGGCCCAGGATGGATGTGGAAAATCCCACTTCAACATTATTCAAGTTTTGTTGCTGCTTCTCTTCTCCTGGGCCATCTTACAGAGCTCTGGGTGGTTCTGGTCACAGCAGGGCTCTTGTTCCCTCTCCTGCTCTCAAATTCCCTATCCAACATCTTCCTCCTCAATCCTACTGGAATTACTATTTTATTTCTTTTTTCTGAAGGAAACAAAAGCCATTCAAGTGTGGTGGAGAAAGAGCCAGCTCTATCAGGACATGAGAGGGGACATCTCCCCCCTTGGACCACACCAGCACCACACCACCCTCCCTGGCAGTGACCCTGAGATGTCCAAATGCCACGACCCCTATATCCCAAACCTCCTGAAACCTCAATCCCTGCACAGCCTTCAACAAGAGCCTGCAGAGCCAAAAAAAAAAAAAAGAGTTTAAGCCCCAATTCTCCCAGCACACAGCACCTTGCAGGACCAGGGCTTAGGAGCCACCGAGGCGCTGCCCTGATCACCAGAGGGTCAGGATTTCAAAGGAACCCACAGCTCTGACAGCGCTGGGATTTGGGGATTTATCTCTCCTGGGCTCTTTTGAAAATCCCGATCAGAGCACAGCTCTGGTCAAAAAAAAAAAAAAAAAAAAAAAAGAGTTATGCTAAAAATAGTGCTCACAGGAGGGTCTGGTGCAAATCTCCGCTCCTGGAGGATTCTTATGAGTCAGCTCCTTTCAAAGACAAGGGGAAATTTTTGTACAACGAGCAGAGCAGGAAACGCAGAAGGAACCCAAAGGTGTACCCAGGGCATCCTTTGGAGAAGGCAGCCTTGCTGTTAAGATACCAGCTGCATCAACAATCCACAAAATTAAATATATACCTCATATTCAACTGTAGAACCTCCTGCACTGAGCTGGAGAATAAATATAGAAGCAATGAGGTATTTATAGGCACGCAGCTATTTTAACACAGCTCTGCTTTAAAGAGAATCCTTATTTAAGTCCTGTCCCTGTAAAACTGCAGGATGACTTCGAAAAACGCCCTGATTAATTATTTTCATCAGGAGAACAGAGAAACACAGAGGGAAGATCAAATATGGGAGCTGTTGGGGCGACTCGGACACAATGAGGGTGCTGACATCCCCTGAGCTCAGGTTTGGCCCTGGAGACAGAGATTTTGGGATCACTGAATGGTTTGGGGTGGAAGAGACCTCTGGAGATCACCCAGCCCAAGGCTGCTCTGCCAAGAGCTCCAAGGAAAGTGGCCATGATGAGAAAAATCACAAAAAAAAAAAAACCAAACAACAAACCACCAAGGAAAAAGGTGAGACAGGCTGCAGGGATAAAGGAAATAAAAGTGGCAAGGGACAGACCGAGCTCCCAGGCAGGATGGGCTCGGGAATGCTGAGCTCTGGGGGAGCTGTCAGGTCCCAGCCGATGGCAGAGAGGCCCTGCAGAGGTGACAGCTCTGACAGGCACGGGGAGCAAACGGCAGAAAAAGGGAAAAAACCCGAGAGGAGGCAAAGGCAGCTCGATTGGGCTGTGCTTGCCTGTGTTCAAAAAGGATGCAAAGTGGTTAAAAAGCAACTTTTAGCAGCATCCTTGCTGAGCACAGGTAGGGCAGGGCAGGCTGGCAGCTCCCTCCCTCCCTCCTTCCTTTTCCCAGCCTTCCCCGCTGCCGCAGACCCAATTTCATGGGGTTTTTGCAGGAGCAGCGGGGTGGAAAATCATCATGTGGCCGTCCCCAAATCCCCTGCGAGGTGAGCGGCCCCAGCCCCACCTGGGTGGCTACCTGGGCGAGGAAAGGGGCCACCAGTGAGCTTCCCAAAGGGCAGCTGTGGTGGGGACTGGGGGCACCCACGCTCCCCCCAGCCCCGTCACCCTCCCGGCTGCTGACGGGAGAGACGGCGCAGTCCTGCGTGACAGCGGGAAATTAATATGATTTTGGGGGAAGCTGGCAGTGAGTAATGAGCAGCTGAAACACCTCATCCCCACCCCCTTCGCCCCCCAGACTCTTTTAACCCTTTGGCTGCTAGAGAGGGATCGGAGAGGGGGAAGAGCAAGAGCTGGGTTAAAGAGAAGCAGAGAGGGGCCACGCAGCGCACCCAAAACTGGATTTATAGGGTGAAATTGGGCACAAATCTCACTGGTGCTGCTCGTGAGCAGGCCCAGATGCTGAGACTGGCACTCCTGGGCTTGAAAAGTCAACATTTCTGCTTTTCCAAGTGAGGAAATATAAAAAAAATAAAAGAAGATGGGGGGGTGAAGGGGGGACCAAACTTGTCCTGCAAACATCCGTGGGCAAGAGGCCACCCATGAGTGGACAGTCAGACAAAAAACGGTTTTCCCAGCTTCCCTGGTCTCTAATAAATGGGAATGTGGTCAGAAGAACCATCTCAGACTCCCAAGCAACTGCTGGGAAGCCCTGGATGCCTGGAAAGGGTCAGCACCTTCCTGGGAGGAAGGGGCTCAGGAGCTTCCTCCTGCAGCAAACTGAAGATCCCTGGAAGTGCTCAGGACACTGCTGGGGGAGCAGGAAAGGGAGGTGAGAAGGCAGATGGTGATGCTGATCTACCTGAACTCCATTTCTGCAGGAAAACCAGCCAGAAACGCTCCTGGTGCCACCAGCCATGGGAGCCGGCACAGTTCAAAGGTCTTTGGCACCGGGATGGCCTCAAGGGAGGAGAGGGACTGGGGAATGGAAAGTCCTTAATTGCAATCACATCCCAAGGCTGGAAATCCACGGGATTGGGAGAGGGAGAGAGGCTGGAGGTTCAGGAAAATAATGATGCAAACAGAGATGCAAATAAAGGACAGGAGGGGAAAGCTGTGATTCATTAGGGGCTCGTTCAGGAGCCGCTGGTGAAGTGAGGATGGAAAACACCCACCCAAGGGAAAGGCAGGGGGTGATGGATCAACATCACCCTGGAAGAGCTGGAGTTGGGAAATCCAGCAGGCAGAGGGGTTTTGAGAGTGGGGAAATAAATAATCATTGTGGCTGCTCAGGAGTCAGCCTGGTGTCATTGCAGCGCTGCGGATTCTGCAGCTGCCGGCCCCCAAAGGCCACTTTTGAGAATGAACAGGAATTCACCACAATATGAGGCAAAAAACCCCCGTATTTTTCATTTCTTATACACAGATTCACACATTCTCCTCTTCATTGAGACAAAAGGAGGCCGTGTAACACTAAGAACCCAGAGTGAGTTATTTCCAGCACAAGCACCTCAAAACAAGGTTTTGCTTCCTATGCAGCACCTGCCCACGTATGAATTTTTTTTTTTTTCACTGAAAAAAACGGCAAAAGCCTCAAAGCAGAACCCCAGAGTGGCATTTGAACAAGACATTCCAAAAGCAGCCCCTTCTCCCCAGCTCACTCCACCTCCCTGAGCCCCTCCACGCCGCTGAGCAGCGGAATTTGGGTGGAAAACTAATTAAAGCTCCCTCGGGAAGCTCGGCTGGATGCCCTGGAGAGAGGTGCTGGGCAGGAGAAGGGAGGAAGCAGCCCAGAAATTCTCTTCATTTGCACAGGACAAACCCAGGTTTTGGGTGGGCACAAAAGGGACCTGTGGGTGTGGAGTACGTGGAGTGCAGAAAAGGGGAAAAAATAAATATAAAAATCAAAGATGTAATGAATATTCAAACCCAAAAAAGGGATGTGCTGGAAAAAAAAAAAAAAAATTAAAAAAAAAAAATCTTCCTTCTGCTCTTGGGAAGAGCCACCTTTTAAAGCAACCTTGCCAAGATAACACAGAGTTAAACATTTCCTTATCTATGTTAAACACCTTTATGATTCAAACTGAAAAAACAGCACTGAAAACCTCCTTCCCTCTCCCCCACCCCATGGCTGCCTTTGGAGAGTGGCCAAATTAAAGTGGCCAGCTCCATTTCTGGGCTCTGAAAATCAACCCAATTCTGCCCTGTTCGGGTTTCCAGCACACAAGGAAATAATGAAGAAAGGAGAGAAAAAAAAAAAAAAAAAGAAAAAAAAAAACAGGTTTTTTTAC
>VZTX01016292.1:15805-26801 GCA_013400915.1 Pardalotus punctatus
AAAAAAAGAAAAAAAAAAAGAGTTTATTTTAAGCTGTTGGAGACGCTAAAAGAAACAAAAAGTGGAATAAACCAGCCCAGCAGATGCCTGGATTCCTACCTGGAGCTCATGGGGGTGCTGCACCCTGTATTTCCCTGTGCAACATCCCCTGGCACTGCAGTTTGGGCATGGAAACACAGCAGGATTGGGAAAAAAAATGTACCTGGGGCCAGCTGTGGGGGAGGATCCAGGTCACACCATCCAAAGGTGTGGAAGAACAGAGGGAGCAATTCCTTCCCAAGATCCCATCCATCCCTGCCCTCTGTCATGGGAAGCCATTCCCTGTGTCCTGTCCCTCCAGCCCTTGTCCCCAGTCCCTCTCCAGCTCTCCTGGAGCCCCTTCAGGCCCTGCCAGGGGCTCTGAGCTCTCCCTGGAGCCTTCTCTTCTCCAGGGGAACATTCCCAGCTCTCCCAGCCTGGCTCCCTCATTCCAACAGCTCCTTGTCTTGTGTTCCCCCTGCAAACCAAAGAAACCCCAAAAACAACCAGCAGGGTCGAGCTCTTCAGCCAGGACAGAGGGAACCATCAACCAAGCAGCTTCCTTTTTCCCAAAAATAAAAAAATAAATAAATCCAAAGATGTAATTTTTGCCAGAACCTTCAAACAGCGTGGGTGGACAGGGCCCCGCAGCCAAAGGGTGACAGGGACAGAGGTTTTCCAGCCCAGAGCAGCCCCCAGAGGCAGCCAGGCTCCTCCTCAGCCTGGAGCAGCCCAGCACAGCCCCTGCATCCCAACGAGAGCTGGAATCCAGGAACCCCATCCTCTGTGCCATCCCCAGCACCTCGGGATGCAGCCCTGCCCCTGCCCCAGCCAGAGCTCCCAGAGCTGGGCTGCAGCCTGGAAGGGCAGCTTTGAAACGGGAATGTTGTTATCCTGAAGGATTGACCCAAATCACACCTGGGAATGCATCCCTGGGCTGGAAACCCCAGAGCAAACCCATGTTGTCATCCCGAAGGATTGTCCAAATCACACCTGGGAACCCCCTGGGCTGGAAACCCCAGAGCAAACCCATGTTGTCATCCCAAAGGATTGACCCAAATCACACCTGGGAACGCATCCCTGTGCTGGAAACCCCAGAACAAACCCATGTTGTCATCCCAAAGGATTGACCCAAATCACACCTGGGAACGCATCCCTGTGCTGGAAACCCCAGAGCGAAGCCCAAGAGATGCCAAAGAGCACAAGGCACTCCATGGCTGGAGCAGGAGCCTGGGGAGGCCTCAGGACACCTCATGGACCCATCATGGCCTGCAGGACACCACGTGCAGACCCCACCGAGCACCAAACCCAACCTGGGGCCATCCTGCCCGCCATGGCTGGAGCACCCTCTGCTCCCAGGGCTGCTGGGGACATTGGGGACAGCTTTCCCTCTCAACGTGTGCCTTGCCACGCATTCCACAGTCCTTCCAACCCCAGAGGGAGCCAGGAAGGTGGGATCCAACCCCCTGCTGCTGCAGGGTGCCCACCCACCCACTGCCTCCTCCCAGACCCAATTTTGGGCCCCCTGGGACAAGCAGAGCTGGCAGCACTGCAGAGGAGCTCAGGGATTCTCCCGGCTCAGACTTCCCCTCCCAAACCTCACCCAGCGCCTGCAGCCACCCCCAGCAGTTCCTCCCCTTCCAGAGGGATCTCAGAGGGATTTCTGCAGCTCTCCCCACATCCTCGGGCCATCTGACTGCAGGGAGACAAAACCCAAGCAGCAGCAATTGGGTTCGAGCCATTTCTAGCACATCTGAGCTTCTAAAAGTGAAACCCAGCCACCCTGACTGTGTGTTTGCATGGAACGCTCTAATTAATGCTGCCCAGCGCTGCTTAAACTCACATGGGTATGAAGGGACTCATTTTTTCCCTCCTCTGCCTCTCACCAGCACAGATTTTCCACATCTTCAACAGGGCAGCGTTAGTCTGGAGCCAATTTCTTCTTCCCAGTCTTGAAGACTCCATTACTGGGAGAAAGGTGTGAACAGCAAGCATGTCTGGCAGCTGGATTCATTATCCCACCGTGTCCTTTATAATGGGAAATGAAAAGCCCATTCTGATAACTACACTTGATTATAATAGGTCAGAAGAAGTGAAAGGCATCATCTTTAAAATTAACTTCATAAAGACTGCCTTAAAAAAAAATAAAAAGTAAAAAAAAAAATCTCCCTGCCAGTTTATCCACTGCATCTTCCTGCAGAGATTTTTTTATTCTCCTAGGAGAGAGTGACTCCAAAGCCCTGTCCCAGTGGCTGCCTTCACTTTTTTCCTCCATCAGAGGGAATGGATCTTTTTCCTCCTAATCAGCCCCAGACACTTGTTTTGCCAGATGCAATAAATGCCATGTCTTTGTCAAGACAGAGAAAATAGTCAGTAAAGGAGTTAAAATGAAAAGAGACACCCACCCCCTAAGGTCTCTGCAAGAAGCAGAGTTACTTTCTTTGTAGGAAAGTCAGAATATGGAGATAAATGCAGTTGATAACCTGTTCCCTGCTCTGCAATACCTTGCAACTGCTTTTCTGCTCAAGTCCAGTCTCCCAGCTGATAATAATTCCGTGATTTAACAGCTTTGTGCTACGTGTTTGACTGCAGTTCCCACGGGTGAAAGGCAAGGGATGGCCAGAGGGACGATAAAACCCCTTCCACACTCAGGGCTGGCACCTGACCTCACTCTGAATTTTGCCTTCCACAGCTCATGGGCAGGGGAGGGCTGGGACTGACAATTGCTGCAAATTTAAGAGAAATCACAGATCAAATGGAAAGTTCTCGGATATATTCTGCAAAAGGAGAAAGGAACAACTCCATCCCCAAACACACAACTGCATCCCTTGGTGGGACAAGCAGCAGTTCTGCCAAACTCGAAGCACACCCTGGGCTGTGTCTGGCCCTCAGGCAGGAATCTTTCAAGAAGTGTTTTTCTGAATATAATCATTCCCCTCTTTGAGGAAAATGAAACACAGATCTTCTCAAAACACTCTCAACTGCCTGAAAACAGCCTGATTTTTAATATTCATGGAGTTGGTGCAGACAGGGGGAAGGAGGATGGAAGGGGATGCTCTGAAACAATTGGAACTTCCAATGAAGGCTGCGTGGATCTCGTGATAGATTCTTAAAGGAGCCCAATTTTCAGAAATTGCCAGGGCTCCAATCTGCGAAAATGCGGCCTTTCACAGATCTCCAATTCAGCTTGAGTTCCTTTTGAAGAAAAAAAAACAAGTCTGGCCATAAAAGCCCCACAATTTAGTAGCAAAAATTAGCAGCCCTCATGGGATAGCAATCCCTTTGTCTCTCCTCCCCTAACTGTGGCTCTTGGGAAAGAACTAAGCACCATTTTACCTTTTGTTATTTTTCCAGGTAGTAAAGAGAAGAGGAGAATCTCATAAAGAACAAAAATGGGTGGAAAAAAAAAACCACACCCACAAAAGCTAAATCTTCACACCTCACCCGAAAGCAGCCCCTATAATTGAAGAGCATTTCTCCCTCGGAAGAAGATAACACCTATCTTTAAAAAAAATAAAATATAAATCCCTTGAGGGTGCAAGAGAGGCCAGAAGCTCCAGGAGGAGGTGGCAGGACACGCTCTGGAGTGGGGTCACCTCCAGCAAAGCCACTGGGATGGGGTGGGAGGTGGGCAGCACCTGAGGCTTGTGGAGCTCTGCTCCAAAAAGATGATTTTGCAGGCAGAGCTGTCGATCAGAGAGTTCCTGACTGCCCTGAAGCATCTTCATCGAGCACCACCTTTCTCCAGTCCAAGAAACACAACTCGGTATCCCCAAATTCCAAAATGAAGGAGCTCCTCCACGATGCTGCAGGAACACAGGCAATGTGCAGGGCAAGGCTGAGCATTTAAAATCCATAAAAACAATGTCTGAAAGTGTAAAACCAGCCAGGGCAGGGATTCCCTGAACTGCCACTGCTGAGCAGCTTGAAAAATCCACTCTTCAGAACACCCAGCTCCCTTGTTTTGCTGTTCCAGGGTCATCAATGCCTTCTGTGGGACCATTTGAGATGGGGGACAGAGCTCCTTGACAAAGCTCAAAACACAGAAATACTTGTTTGGGGGAATAAATAAATATATATATATATACGTATATGTGTTATAGATGAATTTGGAAATATATTGGCATAAGATACATCTTTTTCTGGGGTAATACATACTGAGTGGCCTGGTGGTGCCCAGGCTGGCTGTCCCTTGCTGTCCCCAGCCAGGCTTTCTGGACAGGCTAAGAGTGCCCCCTGCAGCCCTGCCAGCCCTTCCACTGCCAAAGGATTGCTTGCTGTTCCCAAGAAATCCCTAACAAAAGGCAAACTAAGACAGGTTCCGAAATGCAGAGAGAGCCCCAAGCTCCGGAGCAGAGACAGCTGATTTAAAGGCACAAACAAAGCAATCCAGGAGGGTGAAGTGCTGGGCAGGGCTCTGTCCTGCTCCAGAGGGATGGCAGGGGGGAAAGGAGTGGGTGTCCCCCAGAACTGCTGGTTTTGCTTTGAGGATGAATCCCCCATCTCTGAACACCCAGGGAAATGAAAGGGCTGCTCCACGAGCACTGGCACCAGCTGGAAGTTGCACATTCCCTGCAATATCCATCAGATGTTCCTCTGCCCCTCCTCTCCGCAGCTCTGAGGTGCCAGACAAGACAGGAGGGAAAAAAAAAACCACAGCAAAAACCACAGCAAAAACCACAGCAAAAACCACAGCAAAAACCACAGCAAAAACCACAGCAAAAACCCCCCACGGTGCCTGTGTTTGTGATGTCCAAAACCTCCCAGCGCCTCCAACTGAACCATAGTCCAGGATTTGTGAGGGTCAGGCCTGGAGTTGAGAGGGCTGGGATTTAAATCAGCAGAGCTCCCATGCTGGGAGTGGGAAACCCAGGGGGTTCTGCCTGCATCCCTCAGGGTGGAATTGAAGCAAAAGCATCCAAGCTGCACAGCACAAAAAAAGATTTTTGCTCTTCTGGAGGGATTTTTATGTCGTGATCGTCATCAGCCCTGTCCAAGAGCCAAGTCGTGGTTTGCCTGAAATCCCCGGAATTCATCCCAAATCAGTGCTGCAGCACAGAGCTGTCTCCACACCCTGCAAGGAAACAACTTCCCAGCCACACAGGAATCCCCCCTCACCCAGCATCACACGTAAATGAAGGAGGTGGAATTCCATGAAACACAAATCACAGCCAGGCGCTTTTCACTGCGCGGTCTGAGGAGTTTCAAAGGGTTAAATAATTCCTCAACTCCCTCCCTTTGGAAAGAAATGCCACAAAAGCAGCCAGCTTCTGCCAGGACAGGGGACACAGAGGTCACCTGTGGATGGGAGTTGTCACCCTTATTTTCCAAAAATCCCTCCTGCGAGCCACCAGCAGAGGATCTGCTGGATCTGGATCTCTGCCCCTCTCTGCAAAGGGCACCTGCCAGAAAAACCTCATTAAAATCCAATCCTCGTAGATTTTCTCGGATTTCCATGTGGGATCAGCATTAGGAACCACTTTTCCCTGGGTTTATCCCATAACAAACCCTGCTCCATCACAAACCTGGCCCACGGCTTGGGGCAGTGAGCAAAACATTCCTGCCCTGGGAGCAGTAAAATTCTTTTCCTTTCACAAAGTTTCACTTCTTTTTCAGGACGGAACAAGGGTTAAACCACGGCACTGAGGACACAGAAATCATCCCAAAATCCCTGCCCAATGCTCTGCAGTGTAATTGCCAAGCCACTTGTCTTCACAATCAGCAAAATTCTTATTTTCCTCCACAAAGACAACAAAATTCACAATATTTACAAGCTGAGAAAAACCTTGGATCAAAATCCCACCAGCTCCACACCCCTAAAAAGCCCTTTCCTACCTGAAGAGCTCCCTGATTTCCCTGGTAGTGGCCTGGAATGGGATGTTTCGGACCAGGATCTTGGAAGTTTTCTGCTTCTTGACAGTTTGTTTCTTCCGGGCTGATTTCACAGCAGGCCTGGGAAGCCGAAGGAAGGGCAGGTAAAAAAACAAGGAGCAGCAAAATCCCTTTGAACTGTGGCTCCTTCAGGATTTGGGATGTGGAAAAATGAGGCAGTGGCTCACGTTGGAATCCTTGACACCAAGGAGGACCAAATTCCAGGGATTTAAATCCTGAAAATTAAAATAGTCCACCTTTCTCCAGCTGAGATCCTGGACTCATATTTGCCACTAACTTGTGTTTTGTCATCAAATCTTGCCCATTTCATTGTCAGGAGAATGCACTGATGAACATATTTTTAAAAGATAGCTTAGTGTAAGCTAATTTGGATTCTTTTTCTCGCTGGCTTATAAAACATCAAATGAAATTTTGTAACAGAGTATTAATTTTTTTTTTTAATTTTTTTTTTTTACCTGTGGAATTGTACTGCATTTGGACAAGGTCAGGAATTTCCCTAACACAAAAGACAGCAGCTTATTTCCTAAAGCAAAGCACTCCCCATTGTGGGCTGGACACTCACTGAAGGGATTTTCAAAATCAAACTGGATAAAAATGGTTTTGGAAAGAATTGAAACACAAAGTGCAGACACAGGGAGCTGTCAGGCTGTTTGTGGTCCCCAGGAGCCAGATTTTCAAACAAATTTTGACATTTAACACATCTCGCCTCCAGTAGGGCTTCCAAAGTGTCTAAAGGACGGTGTTTAGGTGGCAACATTCAAGTATCTGGATTAAATTGCAACTCTGCATTTAGAATTTTCCGTACTAAGAACTAGGAAAGAAACCCTCAAAACCAAGGCTAATTCCAAGTAAATTCACCCACAAGTAATGATCTCCTCTGCCCAGACAAAAGGAGGGAAATTCAACCTTTTTTTAATCAAGAAAGAAACCTGGTTTTGACTTGATTTGATCAGAAGAAGCTACCAAGCATTATTAAATAAATTTTACAGAGGTGAGAGGTGAGCCTTACCTGACAGCTCTCTCTGAAAGTTTCACTTCCACTTTATGGCCATCTATAGTGCAGCCCTACGAGTTTAAACAAAGCAAAAACAGGGGAGAAAAAAAAAGATATAATCAATATAAATAAATATATAAAAGAATTAGAAGTCAAAGCAGCACTAAATAAACATTAATCAGTATTTCTTCTCACTGCGAGCAGGGATCTGCCCTTCTCTGCAAAGGGCACCTGGCAGGAAAACTCATTAAAATTCAGTCCTCATGCATTTCCTGGGATTTCCACATTGGATCAGCACCGGGAATTATTTTTCCATGGGCTTATCCCTTAACAAACCCTCCTCCCTCCCAAACCTGGCCTATTTTAGAGGTTTCTCCACCTGCCCCAGCTCCATTTGGAACTCCCAGGTTCGCCCAAATCTCTGGAATTTGAAAGAATTCCAGCCTGGCAAGGCTCAGGCTCACCTGGAGCTGGCGCAGAGCTTTCTGGGCACCTTCTGGCTTCCTGTATTCCACAAATCCAAAGCCCATGGAAAGCAAAGTGCCTGCCAGAAGAGAAAGGGGAATTGTTGAAAAAATAGTCACAATAGAAGATATAAAAGCAAACCAGGAGCAAGCACTGATGGCTCAAATTGGGGAGATAAAAACTTAATATCCACAGGAAAAGGGCCAGGCTGCCCATGCCTGGACTAGGATGCCTCTCATGAGCACTCCTGGCTGAGTTTTTGGAGCAAGGCACTGCTCTGGAGCAGCTGGTTTTGGTGCTGATGTGAGGAGAAAATAACAAATATTGCACACAAAGCCACTGCTGCTCACAGGGGAAGGGATCCCAAAACAGGGGATGCGATCCCATCACGGAGACTCAAATATTCCATAACCTGGAGTGGGCACCTGGCACTTCCATGATGGAGAGACATCTCTGTCCCTCCCTGCAGAACCCAGGTGAGCAGCCCCTGAGGAACACACTGACTAATCCAGGAGCCATAATTAAGGGGTGATTGATAATGAGGGGAGGAAACTGCCCATTTTCAGCTTCAGAACCTCAGTGGGGGCAGCGCAGGGATGGCCCTTGGTGCCTGAAGGGATCAGTGGTGCCAGCTCAGCCCACACTCGGCTGGTGCTGCCTGGTCAGCAGAACTGAAGAATTCCCTTTACTTCTTTATCTCTCCACAGATCTGAGTTTTCAAATATCCCATGAGAGGGAAGCCCTCACAGAGATTTCCCATGAAATTTCCTCTGATTTCCCAGTGAGAAGCCACAGCCCATCCAGCCTGCCTTAATCCAACTCCAAGAGGGGAGCAGAGCCAACACAACAGGCACAGCCACTCATCCCCACAGCCTGGGGGGGCCCAGGGCTGGCAGGGAGAAGGCAAACCAAGCCCACCCAGCTCAGCTCTCAGGCAGGCAGCCTCGAGGATCGGGGATGACGCGGGGCTCGAATCATCGGCTCCTCTCAGCCCGCATCCCGCTCCCTGCGGGGATCCTGAAGGAGTTTGGCTTCTCCATCTCAGCATCTCGAGAAGGCCACGTCTCCACAATCCCACAATGGAGTTTAACCTCCTAGACTGAGCCCCGGGGTGGGTTTGGGGGCTGCTTGCAGCCATTTTGATGGGAACACTTCTGGAAACACTGAGGATTTTGCCAGCGGGGACACGAATGCTCAGCCCGATGAACACCGAGGCACCGCCACACCTGAGCCCCTCAGCAAGCAGCCGAGGGAAGGAACTGAACAGCAGCATCTAGAGTACCTGCTCTGTCTTTCTTCTTGGATATCGTGCAGCTCTTCAGGGCTCCCACTTTGGAGAACGCCTGCAAGGAATTGGACACGTGATTCAGTTCCCTTTGTCGCAGGCTTGCGACTCCACCGTGCACAGAGCCCACCTCCCCCTGCACACACCTGGCAGGCTGAGCAGCTGAGCCTTCCCTCGTGAAATTATCTCTGTACAAATATACAGGCACAAAAAAAAAGGAGTTTTAAAGATATCGAGATGAGTGTGAGCACAAATTCCTCTGCTGCTCCTCAGAAACGGCGCACAGACCTGAGATGGCTCTGGAGGAACACCCTGGATTATGAGATGCCCTCAGCCTTAGGGGTGGGTGACTCCTGTCATGTCCCCAGAACGCAGCTCTTCCCAAAAATGGGGAGCTAAAGGGTAGCAAACTATTCATTTGACTCCCTTGCAAAGCCAGAAGGCAGCAAAAGGAGAGGGGATGAGTCCCAGGTCTCCTCTGGACCACAGTCTCTCCACAGTCTCACAGGTCCAGGATTCCACGGAATGTGGCATTTCACACAGCTACAGAGTGGCAGAGATGGGAACTCCCAGCTGCTTTTCCTTGTTTTGCCATTAAAACCCCCCAGGATTTAAGGAATGCCACGCTCTCTCCCAAGTGCTTTGCTGAGGTGAAGCAGCTCGAGGTCAGCAGAAGCAGAGACGAAAAGCACATCCCTGAAATCATCATTTATCCATTCACTGCCTCACACACGAGGCAGCGTCAGAGCTGCAGCGGTGCCATCACAGCAAACACGGGAAATCAGGAATATTAGAAGATTTCCTACTGCCTCCACCTGTCTCTAGGTGGAATTAAACCCCACCAGAACAGTTTCAGATGTATTTGTCTTAACTGACACCTGAAGTGATGCTCCCAATGCTCTCTCATCTCCCACTAGGCCACGCTGGCTGCAGTTCAGCTCTTCTGTCCTTACTGCTCACCTCCTTCAGCGTGTCTTCTGTGGTGGCAAAGTTCAGGTTTTTGATGAACAAGGTACACCCAGGAATGTTTTCTTCTTCCTCCTCCTCCTCTTCTTCCTCCTCCTCTTCCTCCTGTGCTGCTGCTGCCTCCGAGTCTTTTACAGCTCCGCCTGAAACAAGAAGAATAAACCCACCTTTGTGAGATGGAAAAAGCCAAATTTTGGGGGAGTTGCCCACAGTTGGGGGAGAAAAGTGGTGCATTTAGGGAGGGAAGATCAGTCCTCACAGGGGGAAGTCACCCAGACAAAACATATCTGGGGGCAGAGAAACAGGCACAGGGAGCCCCAGCAAGTCTTACCTGCTCCATCCTCCTTTTCTGGACCCCCAGCTGGTTTTTTTTCAGGGGCTGGGCTGAGGAAAACACCCATTGGAGCCCACTCCAGGTACAATGGTGCAGAATGGAACTGTGAAGAGAACACAGGAGAGAAATGAGGGGTGAAGGGCGAGGCCTGAAGGACAAACTGCTCTGAGCTGCGTTGTCACCTTGCTCTGTAATGGCAAACAGCAGTGGGAAAGCTGAGTGACCTTTTCAGCTGGCTCACCTCTGTCACAGAGGGATCCAGCCTCACACAGGACCGTGTGTCACATTCCTGGAGCAGGAAAGGGAAAAGAAACCCTCCAGATGTGTCCCTGCCCCCTTCTGCAGCATCCTCTGCAGGCTGAGCCCTGCTCTGCACCTCCCTCCATCCCAAGGGCAGAGCTTGGTACCAGCAGCAGCTCCGGGACACCAGAATTCCCAAACTCCCCGTGCCCTTCACACTCAGAACAAACCCTTCTGCAGCTTCCCACCTCACCCAGACCCCACTGCCCCCACCTTGGAGTAGGCCAGCCTGGTGAAAGCCTGCTTGGCCTCTGTTGGCTCCAGGAACTCCACGATGGCCGTGATCCCTCCCTCGGGCAGCAGCACCCGGCCCAGGCTGCCGTGGTGCCCAAAAAGCTCCTCCAGCTCCAGGGCACTCGTGCCAGCCGGGAGGTTCTTCACCAGGATCACCGTCTTGCTCCTCTCTCCAGCAGCCTGGCAGGGGGAAAAAAAAAAAATGTGGGATGTGAAAGAGCAAATCCAGCAATTTTCTAGCTGGAGGTTTCAGATCCTGCATGCTGTGTTCTCCCTCTCTCCGTGTCGCCCCATTTCCATGATCAGAAAGACCAAGTTTGTAAAAGTTCCTGTAAGATCCACATCCCACTGCAAACTCCCAGCTCCACAAATGCTTGTGGATGGAGGTTTCTGATGCCTTAAGGATTTTTAGGTTCTACTTTTCATGTATCTGGAGTTTTGGTGTGTAGCTCTAGGCTCCACATAAAGTGCTAACAAACTCTGCTCACAGAATTTTAGACAAAACAAT
>VZTX01016294.1:6481-22583 GCA_013400915.1 Pardalotus punctatus
CACCCGGAGCTGCTGGTTGTTTGAAGGAGGGGAGGGGGTGAGCTGAGGAATGGTGTCTTAAGAGGGAAGGGGGGTGAGTGAAGAAATGGCATCTTAAGAACTTTTTTTTACCTCTCATTTATCCTCCAACTCTGTTAGGTTAATAAATCACCTTGCAACTTAAATTTCTCACCTCTTTGCTCATGTTATCATGTGTCCCCTCCCCACCACTGCCTCATCTCAACTCATGAGTCCAGTGTGTTTGTGTTAGTTTGATTCCTCTCCTCTGCATAAATGCAGCAGGAGAAAGCATAGAAAGCAGACGTCGTAGGTCCCTGGCATTTGGGCAGGTTCAAACCACGACAATTCTAGATAAATATTCTAGTTAGAAACTACCTAACTAGCACATAAATTGTAGCCAAAAACCTTACAAATGTTTGATTTTTTAATTAAATAAAGCAGATAATGTCTTATCTGCTGGCATTTCCAATCCTGCCAGCTAAGCTTTTTTCAAAATATGGAACTGAATTCAAAAGTTCAGGAAAGCTATTAGCAGAAATTATGAGCTTTAAGATAACACATTTTTACCTTCCTACTGAGCACAGTTAAAGATAACCACAAGCAAACAGAAGCATGGTCATTTGTTCAGTCTTATTGGGCCAAATACTCAAACCAAGGAAAGGACACAATTTGGACCACTGAGACAGAGTAAAAATGAATGCAAAAACACTCATAAACAACCAATTCAGTTATAGTAGATAATTTCTAAAAACATACAGAGTTCAAGGGCTAAACTTTTGACATGTTGAACAAAGGATAAAATGGAAATGGAGAGCTCGAAAATATATTCAAAATGAGCATATTTCTGTATATTCCTCTCTTAGGCATCAGTTCAAATCCAATGAAATTCAATGCTAACATTAACAATTACTTCAGTGACTTTGGACAGGAGCCTTATTGACTCCAGCTTGTTACACTGATACATATACAGCAACTTGACTCTAGCTAATGGAATCCCTTAAGGATTTCTGAAAGGCAAAGAGCTAAGCACCCTCAACTGTCCTGAGAGTAGGGGCTTATGGTTCCATACAGTACTGCCTCCCATCTATGAGAACAAGTGCAAAACTTGGTTTGCTGAGTTCTAAATGCCAGCATCTGCTGAACTGAATTCCACATCTTGCAAGCCTTCTTTGTACTGGAGTCTGGCCTGTGAAAGGGAACTGCTTAGCTATCTATTTTAGACTACAAGTTAAAAGAGAGGAAAAAAAAAAACAAAAACAAAATGGTGGTGGAACAGTACTGATTTATTGGCTAGCAGGAGGCAACAGGTGCTTAACCACTATTCCCTGCTGTCTAAGAGCCACTCTAAAATGGAATGAATGGACAAAATAACCTGACTCTGAACCATTAGCCAGCATGTCTTATTTGGACCAGTTAGTAAATGTCACTAGGACATCAGTCCAGAGCAAATATTTATGTTTGCATTGAATACATTGCAGGATATTAAATGGCAAAATAGTATTGTATCTATCTTTGCTTTTCCTTGGATACTGCAACAGGACAGTCTGAAAAAGCAAGTAGAATGATGTTTGAACTGAGTATGTTTTAGTTTTAGAAGTCCTGCTTTGGAAGCAATGCACAAACATTTTCTCCAGGAATATTTTCATTTTGAGAAGCAATTTTCTATTTATTTCGAGGGGGATCCCACTTGGTGGTTCACATTGTTATTGAACATTCAAGTCATTCAACATGGGTCCTTTAATACAGACAGAATGAAAAACAACCGTATACTTCATACAGATTTTCAGTTGCTGCTTTTCAATGGTAGTTACAAATATACAGAGATCTTCCAGCTCTTTCAGCATTCCAGGAAGTATTTTCTGCCATTCTAGGAAAACAGAACACATTCTGTTGAAAGTTACTTGCTAAATCTCAGCTACAAGCCCTTTGTGCTTATTCTCCATCTTGTTTTTATAATGTTCTTGCTCATTGCCAAGCAACTCACTTGGCAATGAGCAAGAAGTCATTAAACTAGCCCTTATTATTGATTACAGTTAGTGACATTCTGCTAGCTGATCCATAACAAAGGTATGCCACCTTGACCAAGCATCAACAGAAGACTATTTTCCCCAAGAAAAAAACCAGCTCCCTGCACAAGGAGGAATATAAACTGTGCAACCCAGACTGCAATATATATCACAAGTTTCTTTCTCAAAGGCTAACCATCTTGACAAGGTTACGAACTTTTTGTAGAACCAATTTGTTAGCATGTGCTAATTTACCTTCACTAAAACCTTGTGCAGTCACTAAATAAACAGAATTAAGGCTTCCCAAGTCCATCAGAATTTTTCTAATAAGAACAAAAGATTTTGTGTTCCAGATCTTGCAATGACACTTAAGATATCTGTAACAGAATTAACATTAAACACAGTGCAGTGCAGATGACTCAAGGACCAGGATGGGGAACAGTGGGAACTGCTAGCTGTGGGAACTGCTAGCTTTGGGAACTGCTGGCTTGCAGTGAGAACTGTTAGTTTGCCTCTGTTCTCAGGCATCGATTCTAGGTATAAACAAGTTCAAAATAAGTAGGTATTTCCAGCTGGTGTTATTGCAAGGTGTTGCTCTAACTATTGGTAGCCAATGACATTGTGGGGTGGAGATTTGAGAGCCAATGGATGTGTGACATGAATGTTAGAAATTGTATAAAAGAGGTCTTGGAAAATGAAGTAAAGCTCCTCTCTCTGACCAGAAGCTGTTGTGGTGAGTCTTCATATGTCAAGTCCATCTCAACGGCAGGGAACACGTGGCTAGCTGTCCCCAAGGGCAAATGGATCATCTTCGGCAATTCACTCATAAAGGATGAGAAAATGAAAACTATTCTTGTCCATGAACAGCTACAATTTTTGAGCCTGAACGGTTTTGCCTAGGATGCTAGTCTGATAGGAGCTGTGCATCTGCATCTGATAGGACCTATCCTCAGATGTAAGGCTACTAGCTACCTTGTGGCAGTAAATACTCTGTATTCAGAAAATGTCCCCCAAAACAAAAATAAAACAAAACAAAACAAACAAAAAACACAAAAAAACCCAAAAAAACCTAAAAAAACCCACAACCCACACAACAAAAACAGCAGAAAACAAAAAAAACAACCACCCAACAAAAAGCCAACAGACTAAACAAACAAAAAAACCCACAAAAAAAAAAGAGAAAGAAAAAAAGGAAAAAACAGAAAGAAAAAAATAAAAGATGAGTAGAAGATAAAAGTTCTTTTGGCTCATGTTCTGAAATGGCAAGGCATTATAAGCAGATAGTATACCTCATATCCCTCTCTTGATTACCACCCCCCCCCCCAAAGCATTCTATACAGCTTTATATAGTTCTATATGGTGGACAACTAACAAAATGACAAATAATCAAAACTTGATCAACAGATTCAGGTTCCTTCTTTTTTCAGATGAATCTCATCTTCTCTAGGAATTATTTTTATCTCATGTTGTATTAAATTTTCTGAATCTATCAAAACTGTGTTTCAATTCTAAACATTTTTAATATGACATATATTTATTCATAAATCTGGTTGAATAGAACAGAAAATATACTTTTCTCTCAGTACTACCTGTATAGCCTTGAGCATTTTATTCCTGGTAGCAGGAGCAAGAATGAAAAGTCTTTCAGCATCAAAATATATTAAGCCCACTCTGAAAATCTTTGTAGGGGGAAGGAATATAAAAACACTTCAATGCGTACATTTCATAGTTCTCTTGCTTGAATTGGTAGTGTACTGTATTCTTGTGCAGGGAAAAATTAATGATAAACTTCATATGTGAAAGTTTCAATCATGTTATTTATGTACCAATATTCTATTACACAGAATCTCCTTGCTTCAGTTTCACTTCATTTTGCTCCAATGTAAAGAACATCAGATTTTCAGTTATCTACCCTTCCTTCTCCAGACTGAAGAAAATTTTTTTACTTCTTCACTGCACAGCAATTGCAAATATTTGTTGTCAGTTGCATTACCCTTATTTGTCCTTCTCGTTACAAAGAGAAAGGAAGTTAAAGAAACCATGTACTTGTTTATATAAAGGAACCCTGAATATCCAGCAGGAATTTTTAAGATTCTTGTGAGCTGAGACTAATTTACGTGTTATCAAGATCAAACAGGCAACATTATAAATATCTTTCTGAGCCTTTCAGAAAACATTGAAGCATTATTCTCATCAAATATTGATCCTACTGGGAGGATGAAAGGTGCACAAGTGATATAGAGATATTTCCATTTGAGATTACAACTGTGAATGATGCACCCATTCATACTCCATTTGAGATATATTGTGCAGGAGTGCCTCAGTGTGGGTCATGACAATGGACCACTGAATAATTAGGTAAATAACTCAGTGCCAGTTTTTGATCTAGTGGGGATAATCTACCAGTTCTGTCATAATAATATACTGCTGTGATTCTAAGTATCTCAAGCTCTTGTTTTCTAGAAAAATAATAGCTTACAGTTATTTAGTCCACTTAAGAGATTACCTGGTAGAGCTCAGCATGGGGCTGGAATTCATAGGAGCAAGGTAATTAGAGATGTGAAAGAACTATTAGATCACTGGGTTCATTCCTTGCAATTGCCTCACAGAAGAGGCATTGACTTCCAATGTTCTTCGGATTACATCCATAATTACCAAGAGACAAAGAAAAAAAGGAACAGTAGATTATTTCCTGGAAACTGGTAAAACTTCAGTACATCTGCTAGAAAATTAGTCCGCATCTAAGCTCTTGTACTGATCTTTTACAGAAGCCTTATGTGTTTACTTAAAAAATATCTGTGCACATGATAGAAAAAAACTCAGTGATGAAAGAGTTGTAAGGACTTTTTTGTAGACAGTATTTTCATTAGCTGTATTTTCCAAAGAAGGAAAAATAAAAATTTCTGGTGGCACCAAAGCAGTGGTCTATATGGCTTATTAAACAACATGTTAGCTCAAATAAAGAGCAAAACTGAGAAATAGCTACAGGCTGCAAATCAAGTTAGTAGTATTTTAAATATATTTCAAATTTGGAACAGATGTGAATGATGGCTGCAGCACACTGATTAAAATAAAATCTGTAAGTTGAAAATGCTGGGTGAAAAGAAATTCAGCTTAAAAAACTTGAAAATTATTTTTAATCACTTATTTCAACAACTGAAATCAGGAAAATGCTGTACCTTTGTAATAAAGGATTAACTTTACTACTTAATCTCTTTAAAATCAAGAACAACTTTTGTTAGGACACATACAAGCTTTCCAAAGCTTCATGCTGATGTTTCTTCCAGGTCTTCTCCCAAGACTGACACAGCGCATTACAGGCAGGAGCAACAACATATCTTCACATATCTTGCCATCTTTAATATCTTTATCAATGACATATACACCCTCACCAAGTTTACAAATTACACCAAGCTGAGCAGTACAGTTGACACAACAGAAGGAAGGCATGCCATCCAGAGAGACCCGGACAAACCAGAGAAGTGGGCCCATGAGAACCTCATGAGGTACAAGAAGTACAAGTCCAAGTGTTACCCCTAAGTCGAGGCAATCCTAGACATGAGTACAGACAGTGAGATGAAATCATTGAGAGCAGCCCTGCCAAGAAGGACCTAGGGGGTCTGGTGGATGAAAAGCTGGACATGTGACACCAACGTGCGTTTATGTCCCAGAAGGCCAACTGCACCCCAAAAGCAGTGTAGCCAGCAGGTCAAGGGAGACGATTCTCTTCACCTACTCTGCCCTCATGAGACCCCATCTGGACTGCTGCGTCCTGCTATGGAGTCCTCAAAACAGAAATGACATGGACTTGTTGGAGTGGGTTCAGAGGAGAGCCACGAAGATCACGAGAGCAGACAGTGATAGAACAAAGGGGAATGGTTTTAAACTAAAAAAAAGGAGACTGTCCCATCCCGCTGTAAAATAACAGGGGGAGTCGAGAAGGATTCTTTTAATAGGTTTCTCGGACAAAGAATGAAGCGCAAAGGCAGCCATATTTTATCTGGAAAACTGTTTACTGATAAAGAAGAGTAAGTGTTCCTACCAAAGGGGGACAGAAAAAAGGAACAAAGAGAGGAAAAGAAGGCCAGAGAGAGAAAGAAAATACCAGACAGATCATTACTGCTGTACCCCGGGCGCCCTGTCGGCGAGGGTTTGGCAGATGGAGCGTGTGCGCTGCGAGCTGCGGAGTCTGCGTAGCTCCCATGGCGGGCTGGGCGCGGTTTCCAAACAGCCCCAGCTGCGTGTTCTTTCCGTGGGCGACGAACAGGAACAGGCTGCCGTGGCTAAGGGCGCACTCGGGGAGCAGCTGCGGGCGATGGCTGCGGGGCTGCTGCGACACACACGGCGGCTACGGGCTGGGTGCAGGCAGGGTACAGCCGGGGGCGGCTCTGGGCTGGATGCAGGCAGCAGCGGCTGCGTCGGGGAAACAGCGAGCACGAGGTTGTCACGGCGACGGAGCTACTTCGAGGAAGCAGCGAAGCAGGGCAGGACAGGGGCAGGCAGGACAGACAGCCAGGGAAGGAGCAGGATGGCAGGGAGAAAAATGCGAGGGGTGAGGGGGGCAGAGATGACCCTCCAAGCGAGCTCCTCTCCCTCCAAGAACCCAAAGAAAATTACCCCCGGTTGTGTCGCAGTTAACTTCTTTCGTATGTATTTGGCTCTCCTATAGCGTGACTTCCCGCACGCTTTTTCTGCGCATGTTTTTCCCGGGCATCCGGGGATCTGCCCCACCGGCAAGGGGAGGTCGCTTGCCGAGCAGCAGTGGAAGCCTTGTCTCTCCTGATTGGCTGCCAGGCAAAGCCTCCCCGCGGACAGACCTCCCAGTACGCGTGCAGCCCATAAAGTAATTATTTTTTTACCTCATGTATAACATATGTTGGGGCATAAATAAAAATTAGATTGGTCTCTCTCAGAGAGGTTTAGCTTAGATGTTAGGAAGAAGTTCTTTACTCAGGATGGTGAGGCACTGGGAAAGGTTGGCCTGAGAAGTTGTGGATGTCCTATGCCTGGCAGTGTTAAAGTCCAGGTTGGATGGCAATTGGAGCAACCTACTCTAGTGAGTGGCCTCCCTGCCCATAGCAGGGGAACTGGAAGCAGGTAATCTTTAAGGCCCCTTCCCACTGCTCCAGCCTTTCTTTAATTCTATGATAAAGTAATTATTTGAAGTTTTCTTGTAAACTGATTGGCCTAGGAATGAAGGATAATTCACTTGACCCAGAATACTGATGAAGCAGCTGTGTGTTATTCACTACTCTGCACCTGCAATATTCAGGTTATTGCTCTGGGAGAACTGAAGAGCCATGCTTAGGAGAGCAATGAAACTTGAGCAACCTTGCATAACCTTCATGACAATAATCTAGGTGAAAGAAATAATAAATAACAAAAGAATCAGCTATAATAAAGGGAATGAGGTAGGTACTTGACATGCAAAAAGAAGATTTTAGGTAGTACGGTCCATAAACTTACAGAAATGGATGCTTGCTCATGTAACTTAGCAAGTAGAAATATGGTCATGTGATACTTGTAGAATGTTTCAGCAAACGCGTAGCAGGGCATCTCACCTCCCCCCAACCCCCGCCCCCAAGACTTTATCTGTTGTTTTTTAACCTGAATTGGATAACTTAAACAGGACAAGCTGTCCGATAGTGAGTTATTTTGGCACCGTGGGGTTAACACTTGTCTGGCACCTCCCAACTGCCAATAAAAATCTTACTGTTCAAGTGAGATCTGGTAAAATAAGCTGGATTTTTGACTGACATTGATTCACTTTACAACTATAAAAGTCATACGAAACTTTTAAAAAGCAGAGATCTCCTAGACATTTTATTGGAAAAGTGTGGAGTTTCTCCCATGAGTAGGGATGCCTGTTTCACGGTTACTCTCCCAGAGGTTAGATGAAGGAATCTGCATTATTGTACATTATTGTAATTTTGGTGATAAGTTACATTTGACTCCTAATGAATAGTATTTCTTTCGATAGCTTTAGTATAGGTACCTTGATATAGTGCACTGTTTTATGTTATGTTATGTTATAATCTAGTAGTAGTTCTTTACTTTTGTGCTGTGTAGTAAGTAATTATGATTAAGATCCTTCATTGGTTATCTCTTGTCTGTTTAATTAACAATGCATTTTTATAAATAAATCTGATTTACCATTGTTAGAACTTGTGAGCCAGAGTGATTCCTTAAATTTAAACTGTTGCCAAAAATGGGGGCTAAGGCAGGGCTTGTCCAAAGCTTCCACTTGTCCCATGACAAAAGGTACCAGAAATATTTGTGGCACATGAAAACAGGTATAGCAATTATGATAGTTAGATTTCATGAGAATAGGTGAACTGGTCTCTTAAAAGGAGAATACTTAGACCTAAAGTCAATACTAGGATGTCTAATGGAAAATATGTTGGGTAAGAGGATTTAAGGGAAGGTAATACACAGTGGGGAAGGAAGGGTCTGTAGAACGATCTGGACAGGCGGGATTGATGCACCAAGGCCAATGGTATGAGGTTAAACAAGGCCGAGAGCTAGGTCCTGCACTTGGGTCACATCAACATCATGCAGAGTACAGTTTGGGGACAGAGCTCCTGGAAAGCTGCCTGGTGAAAAAGGACCTGGGGATGCTGGTCCACAGCCACCTATATATGAATGAGAGTGTACCCAGTTGGCCAAGAAGGCAAACGGCTTCCTGACCTACATCAGGAATAGAGTAGCCAGCAGGACCAGGGCAGTGATCAGTCTTGTACTCAGCACTGGTGAGGCCTCACCTCAAATCCTGTGTTCACTTCTGGCCCCCTCACTACAAGAAGGACATTGAGGTGCTGGAAGATATCAAGAGAAGAGCAACAGAGCTGAGGAAGGGTCTACAGCACGAGTCTGATGAGGAGTGGCTGAAGGAGCTGGGGTTGTTTAGTCTGGAGGAAAGGAGGCTCTCTATAACTACCTGAAAGGAAGATGTACTGAGGTGGGGACCAGTTTCATCTCCAAAATAACAAGGAATAGGACAAGAGGGAATAGTCTCAAGTTGCACCAGTGGAGGTTTAGAATTGACATGAAGAAAAATTTCTTCTCCAAAAGGGTTGTCAAGCACTGGATCAGTCTGCCCAAGGAAATGGTTGAGTCTCCAACCCTGAAAGTATTTAAAAGACACGTAGATGTGGCACAGAGGACAATTGTTTAGTGGTGGATTTGGCAGTTCTAATTTAACGGTAGGACTTCATGATCTTAGGGGTCTTTTTTCAACTTAAATGATAATATCATTCTATTCTATGATTAAAACCCAGAACTCTTCATATGCAAATGATAAGGATGAAAAACATCAAAGACTAGTATTTGATAAGTATTCATCTTACGGAGCAACTTAAATTAATTTCAAGTAGACAAGAACCAAATAGATATGCCAGTAAAACATCTTCAGAGAATATTTTGTGTTTAAATAACAGCTGTCTTGCATATTTTTGGATTAATGAATGTATCTGTTTCTTTACTGCTGCCTATATCCTGCTGAGATAGCATACTTTTCAGTAGCTACTTTATTCTGTAAAAAAAAAAAAAGAAAAAGGGTAATCATTTTTTAATGTGTGGGAAAACCAACTATATGGATTGTTACCACATTTTGAGGGGTTTTTGCAAGTATTGTAATATTAAGTTTGTGCTCTGCAAAGTTTCTAAATGGGAAGGTGTAAACTATGCCATAGAGCATAAAAGAGAGACATAGTGTAGGGGAAAACAGGGGAATGAAGACCTGCCAGAACCAAAAGCAAATGTTTGTAACTTAATTGTTAACAGTTAACAGAAAATGAAAGTCTGCAAAAAGAACGTCATTTCTTCAATAAAAACAAACCAAGACTGATCTGTTATATTGGTGACTGTTGAGTTGTTCTGTATTGAATCTCCCAAACCCTAAGGGCCTTCTCCAAAAACCTCCCACAAGTATAATAGGCATCAGCTCTGAGTACAGTGGGAATGCAAGGCTTTGTTTAATGGCAGATGTGGAAGGCCCTGATTCAGAGAAATCCTGTATTTGGGATTAAAAATAGCTATAACAGATGCTTAAATATGACTACATTCCTAAAAGTACTCAGAGTGGGTTTTTTTCAGACTGCTTACATTTTAAAATATCTGTGTTTCCAGGGAAATAGACCAAAAATTGTGCATTGAAAGATCTAATGACATATGTCAACAAAGAATCACGTTTACAACATAGCAGTTGAACTATTCACTTTTTGTCTTTTTTTTTCAAGTGCAAGATTGATGCCGTATTTATCATAAGTAGTTATCCATATGATGATGCATACATAAAACCCTATAAAAATAGAAGACATAGTTTTGTTAGATTTGAGCTTGATGAAATACAAAGCATTTTTCTCTAGATTTTTGGTTTTCTCTAACATTTCTAGTTTCACCCCAAAGCAATTATGTTCTTCTCCAGCACTTCAGGAACATCATAAAACAACATAAAGCCAGGAGGGGCCAAATTCAAAAAGAAAGTGGTTCTTGACACAGCATACAGATCTTTAGAAGTTTTTGACAAAACAACCTGTGAATTCTGGAGGTTTACATAGGCAAAAGAGCAAGCTTGAGGAGGATGTGAAAATTATTACATGGAGAGGCCACATCAAACTTAGGAAATCCCCAACCTCAGCATGTGTGGAGGCTGGGACAATAATACAGAGTACCACTGTACACATATGCTCAGTTCTTACTGTTTCCTAGGCTGATAGATGTCATTGGAGACATGATGCTGGGTTGGACAAACTTTTTCTCTAACAAGTTCACATTCTTATGTTCATAATTTTATGCAGCCATACAGCAGTGAAAAACAATTTGCCAGACTATAGACTTTTGGGTGAATTAAAAGTACATAACACGCAGCCAGGGTTTCCCTTGTGTTAAAAACGAGGTCCAGTCTCCTGCGAAATTTAAAGGTTTTTAATAGGGAATAACAATAAGGGACAAAGGATAGAGCAAAAGGATTGCAGCATCCAGGGGACGCTGGGCAACCCTTGGCACCGAGCCAAGAGCGCGCCAGCCCTGGTGAGACACTCTCTTTATATACTTTTTTAAATTGCATCAGCCTGTTACATAGTCATAGGTAAATATGTATATTCATACTTCTGAAAAACACATGGCCTTTTAGGTATGTGAGGAATTCCTCTGTATGTTGATTCTTGGAAGATTTGTGGATAGAGGTGTCTGGTATCAGGGGTCTGTCATCTGAGATTGTCCTGGGGCTGAAGTTATCACTTCTGTGTTTATCTGAGGTTGTCCTTGGGGCTGGAGTCATCACATCTGTGCTTATCTAGTTAAGCTTATAATTTGTTAGTTGCATTTCAACATATCTTTGGTTAGTTATTTTTCAACTATCTCTAAGGTAGAACAAAAGAAAAAAACATTTAATAATGGTTACATTTCTACAACATAAGGGTTAATATTATACACATAGCATTCATTATTTGCGAAAAGCCAACACTATAATATGTATTTATAACACCTTGCAAAGAACATCATCAATGATTATGATAAACATGACTGACTCAATATCTTGCACAGCACAGTTTGTGTGACTAGTGGAATATAAGAGGAGTTGTACTGGAACAGAAAATATAAAAAAATGTTTCAAGTGACCAGATTTCCAGATTTCCTTGTTATGAGAGTTTACTCCAAAGTTCCTCACACAAAGGAGAGGTAATAAAGTCATTAGTTTGAGCAAGATAAAGCTATGTCTAGTAGTGCTTTCTCTGTGATGACTTTCAGGCAACATGTTAGAAGACAATATAAAAGGTTAATTGAATGAATAGCCGCAGACATTCCTTCTATGAGGCATAAAGACATTCCTTTTCTTCTGGGAAGTCCTAATTAATGGAAAAGGATAATCACACAAATTTTAAACACTGTACCACCCAGATAGTTAAGCTAACAATAACAATTATTTGAAATATCAAGCATTGAATACCTCATTGAGACAATAAATTTTAAATTAAATGTTTCATACTCCATTCATTCTATTTTCAATGCCATACACTAAATATCATCCAGAAAATGAGGCACTTTCTCATGTATTACTAAACCAAGGTGGGTTAGGGAGAAAAGAATATGCCTTTCACAGCAATTTCCTAACTTTTTTAACCACAGAGTTTATAGTTCATGTCTAAGCATTCATTTGTCAAAAGATGTAAGCAATGCTCAACTCTAAACACTTACTGACTTAAGAACCAGTATGTAGTTTGCTGAATAAATATGAACTTAAGCCTAAACTAAGCTTGCCCTAACTATCCTTCTGAGAAAGGGACTATAACTCTTCAAATAGCACTCTTTGTGCACTCTTAGATATCATAGCCTCATAACTTTCCCCAGACTATCAATTAAGTCCACAAAAAATACAGAAAATAATGATAGAAAGGGGGAAAAAATTCCCACTAAAATAAAAGCAATATAGAATAGCATAAATGAAGCTTAAAGGATTTCCAGAATAGCAGTAGTTGTATATTATACTGTATCATCTGTGTATCAGAGAGCTCCCACTTTCACTGTGGTTATGGAGACGTCACTCTGCTCTTATTGGATGATTTAACAGGAGTGCTATTAAAGTTTTGAATTTTTCAAACTTCACCATTTAACCTATTTTCCCTTCTAATTTTCCTTCATAACATTAAGCTACTTGTTAGTCAAATAGCTGAGTGAGCTATGTGTTAATCTCCTAATGACTCTATGAGTATTTACTTTAATTCTGCAATGAAAATATTGTCTATGGAAGCTGGTCTGCAAAATAAGGTCTTATTGTCCAGTGTGCGCATTTATGTAACTCCCACTGAGATGCAGAAACCACAGGAAATTCAGTACAATCTTCAAGAAATATGATGACATTTGGAGGACAGGGTGAGAGATAAGGATGTTACTCAGCAAATTTATTATTTCATGTCTCAATGAGATGACCCTGATCCTGAGATCAGTGCTCATTTATCTAATCTGCTGTAACACAATTTCACAGGCCTCTTTTTATCCTCTCTGAAACTATTGCTGGAGACAGCTAAACTAACAATATTTTTTTTGGTTTATTTCAACATTATTTATTTTTCATTAGAAGATTATTTCTGTCATTAGAAGCATGTCCATAACAGATTTATTTGTCTACAGTTCCTCATCTCCTCACTAATCCCTTACCAAAACAATGTATTTATGTTCATTTTTGTCTAGTCTTATAATGCTTCTACTTATTTTTGAGAAGCTATTAAAAATTTCTCTATTCTGTAGTGAACAGACAATCTCTTTTGTCACCACCTTCAGATTTCAGGATGCATAAACTGTATGACTTTGGAGTTCAGCCTGTCTTTGAAAATACTAACTTTTGCTAGGCTTGTCCTACTGTTATTTTTAATGTTCTCAACTGACTTTTTGGGAAAATGTGCATTTCTTTATCCAGTTAGTTGATGACAAGAGAGGGAGAAGCCAGCTCTCCATGCCATAGTGGATCATGGAGTGCATGCTGAACTCAGAATGATTTGGGGGGAAGATGGCTATAATTGCTCTAGTCTCTGGAAAATCCATTTTAGAATATGGAAGAGTGACAGAGAAATTATTGCTAAAAGTATATAGGTTTATCCTCCTGTATTTCTCAAGCAACAAAGGGAAATCTGATTCTCAATGAAGCCATCTAACGAAAAAGTCCCAGTTCCATTAAGATTTGTTTAGGTCCCAAGCTCCTTTGAGTAAGAAATTAAAGGAGTTAAACACTTTAAATTCTACCACAATGAAGGACAAGAATGAGATATCTCAAGATGATGTTCCTCCCCAATGAAAATCAAATATGGCAAACAACAGGAGAATAAAGAAGGGTTTCTCTGAGTTTACTTTGAGGGATTCTCCTGTATATTCCATAGGTGGCTTTAACATTGTATTTGAGAAAATATTATTTTCATTTGATAAAAGGAATATTTTCTTTCAGGATTTGAAACTGGATTCAGGAAAGACAGGAGTCTTGCCAATAGCTTGGTAATTAAGTTTCTCTACTGAGAACTCAGTTTCTTTCAATGAGTTTGAATTTCCTGGTTAAGTGCCAAACATTAAATTAAGCAAAAGACAAGGGCAAAAGCCACTGTCTTCTGAGTAGTGTAACTGTTTTCCAGAGCATACAGACAGATGACTATCATCAGGCTTTTGTTTTTCCTTTCTCCTAAAGTATTTGTTTGTCTTGGTTTGACGCAAATTTGGAGGGTGAATGGTCCCAAGTTCCAGCGAGCCTGTCCCCCACCTGGGCCCAAAAATAATTTCCTTAGAGGAAAGTGAAAAGAAAAAAACCTGTTTATTTAACAAAACAAAACAAAACAAAACAAAACAAAACCAAACCAAACCAAAATGCCCACAAGGCATGGGAAAAGGGAAAAAGACTTATTAAACCTGAATAAATGGCTGATGGATTTTAGTGCTTTTTTCCTTGGGCGTAGCTTCCACCTCCGGGGGGGCCCGGGGAGCCAGGCGGAGTCACTCTGGTGACTCCCTGGAGGATTCTCACCTACTGTCCTCCAGGGGATCTTCTGATTCTCAGATGAGAAAGCAAGTAAAAAAAAAAGTCCAGAAAGGAGAGAAAGAAGAAGCAGTCCCAGAGAAAACCTTCTCATTTGCTAACAAACCAAGCAGCGAGTTGAAGCAAGCAACCTAGCTCACAGCTAGGTTGGAAGCCGGACTCAGGAATGCCGCTCACCCCACGCGCCCAAGGCTGAGAAACCTGGGGGAGAGTTTCAAAACAACCTGCGCTGGCAGAGCTTCTCCTGGGTGCTGAACCTAGCTTAAAGTTATGGAAATCCATTTCTGTGCATAAAGCCGACAATAGGGAATACACCATTAAGGGGAATACACCATTATTTACAGTCAACCCAGGACATCAGTCCCTCTCTGGAATCAGGTGGTAAACCATGAGAATGTCACAATGGAAATACATCTTGCTCCTTTTTGTAAAACTGAGAATGAAAAAAATACAAATGCTGAGAAGGCACAGGACTAAAGGGAAAGAAGCAGTGAACAGCAGCTGTAGAAGCTACATCTAAGACAAAGCTTTTTATGTTGACAAAGCTATGCACAAGAGGAAGGTTGTTGCTTTGCCTTAAACAAATATGGTGTTCCTGGATTTACTTCTCAAATACATATGAGAGGAAATGAGGACAGTATTGAGATAATAGTAATAGAATGAAGAAGAATAGAATAGAAATAGAAATAGAAATAGAAATAGAAATAGAAATAGAAATAGAATAGAATCATAGAATAGTAATGAAGAAAAATGTATAGGAAGAATGATAACTCACTTTTCTTCAGCAGAAATGAAAGATTTCTTGTGTAGAATGACTCATCGTGTTCATCCCAAAAGTCTATCAAAATAAAGTATTACATAGTAAAAAATCATCATTTAAAAAACCCTGAATTTCATTATGCCATGCTACATGTGTATTTATACTTTGTTTAGGAGGAAAAAGATGAATTGAACTTTAAAAGGATGAATGCCTAGAATTATCTAAAATCATGCATCATATAAAAGCAGAATACTTCTGAGGAAAAAATTTTGCTAATATATATAATTTTAAAAAAAAAATCTTACATTCACAGCATGGAACATAAAATAAGAGAATCACAGAATCACAGAATAAGCTGAGTTGGAATAGACCCATAAGGATCTTTGAGACCAACTCCCTGCAAAGCACCATCCCCAAGAGTCACACAATGTGCCCAAGAGCATTGTCCAAACACTTCTTGAACTCTGCTAGCCTTGGTGCTGTGACCACTTTCTTTGGGAGCCTATTCCATCCAGTGCCCAGCCACCCTCTGGGGGAAAAACCTTTTTTTAATATCCAACCTAAACCTCCCCTGACACAGGTTCAGGCCATTCCCTCTGGTCCTGCCACTGAGAACCAGAGAGAAGAGGTCAGTGCATTTCCCCTTATGAGGAAGTTGTAAACACCAGTGAGGTTTCTCCTCAGTCTCCTATTCTACAGGCTGAACAAACCAAGAGACCTCAGCCTCTCCTCATATGGCTTCTCCTCAAGGTCCTTCACCATCTTCACTGCCCTCCTTTGGACAGTCTCTAATAGATTTGTGTTGGGTGTCCTTAATAG
>VZTX01016296.1:184-16197 GCA_013400915.1 Pardalotus punctatus
CCCCCTGTCATGGGTGTCGCTGCCGTGTGCCCACCCTCCCCCGTGTCCCAGCCACCCCTATGGGTGTCACCATGGTGTGTCCCCTCGTGTCCCAGATGCCCTCATGGATGTCACTGTGCTGTGCCGCCCGTGGGCTCTACACCCGACACGGGTGTTGCTGTGGTGCGTCACCCTCCGTGTCCCAGCTGCCCCCCCGGGTGTCACCGTGGTGTGCTAACCCCACTTGTCCCACACGGATGGGATTGGAGTGCGTCCCCCACGTCCCATCCACCCCCACGGATGCCATCCTGTTTGTACACCCTCCGTGTCCCACCCGGCCCCCACAGGTTTCACCCCCCGGGGCACCTCGTGTCCTAGCTGCACCCATGGGTGTCACCATGATGTCCCCCCACCCACGTCCCATCCACCTTACTGTGCCCTCCGGTGGTCCCCACCGATCCCAAATGGGATGTCTCTATTCACTTTCTGGGGTGTCACCCAACTGTGCCCCCTCCTGCCCCGCTGTTCCCCGAGGGGTGACACCCTCATGTGCATCCCCATACCCCAGAATGTTCCTCATCCACCCGTTCCTCTGTGGAGTGCACATCCCTCTGTCCACTGCCCCCACAGGATGCCCCCCTGCATGTGCTCCATCCCTTGTCCCCAATATGGGGCGTCTCACTGCACGTACCCCATCCCTCTGCACCCCCTGTGTGGTGCCAGTCCCTCTGTTCTCCCTTCCGTGGGGTGTCCACAGAGTGTTCCCCATTCCTCTGTCCCCCGTGGGGTACAGTTGGCAGCAGGTCCCAGAAAAAAGAGTCACCCCTAGGTAGCCGAGGTGCAGCGGCGGGGATTGAGGGGTGCAGAGTTGCCCCATCCCACCAGCACGCCCAGGCGCACAGGAAGGATCGCGTTGGGGAGGAGCCCCAATCCCAGAGTCCCGGAGCCCCGGGCTTGCTGCCGCCACAGGGAGGGACCTCACGGTCCCACAGCGGGACGTCGCTGAAATCCCCCTGAATAAACAGCAAATAATCGATGGTCCGATAAGTCACCCAGAGGGAGGGGACACTCCGAGGTTTGGCCCCGCGGGGGGGAAAACATGCTTGGCCCAGAAGTTTCCTGCTCAACTTTTTGCCAGAATTTTTTGCTGCTGAGGGGGAGAGTTGTTGTTGGGTTTGGGTTTTTTATTTTTTTTTCTCCCCTTTGAGTTGTGGGCACTGAAAAATTGGAAGTTTAAAAAAAAAAAATCCTTAAATCCCCACTCCTCAGCCGAGAGCAGCTTTCCAGGGACAAACAGCCCAAAAAAAACCCACCACCCCCAATTCCCACAGCCTTTTCAGTTGCCAGCAAAATACCCAAACCCTCTCAAAAGCAGAAACCCTGACAAAAATGAAACTGGGTTTGTGTTGCCGTTGGTTTTTTTTTTTTTTTTTTTTTCACAGGAATGCGAAATCTCTTCCCACCCTGCTCCCGCCTCGAAATGAAACAAAAAAAATCTGCGATGGGGCGGTGGGGGGGGGGCGAGCGGCGCGGATGCGCTGTTTGTATTTGATCCACGTCTCGTTAATTATGCGCCTCTCGCAGATTTAGCCACTGGGATTTGCAACCGCGGGTGCTGTGATGATGCTCCCGCTTCCCAAAAAATCTCCTTCCCGGATGGCAGTGATGGAGGAGCACTGCCCTGTCTTCCTGGGCACCCTTTCAGTTCCCTCTGCTCACCCTCTCAATATGTTCCCCACCTGCCTCCCTCCACAATTCATCCTCTCAACCCCCAAAAAAAGGAGCAGAGGAGCCTCATGCCCAGCACATGGGATGTGGGTGGCACCGGTGACACAGGAGAAGGGACAGCATCCCACCAGCACTGTGCCAGGTGACACTGCCTGGCATTCAACACCATCTCACCCGGGTGGGCTTCACCAAAGGCTTTGCCCCTTTCTGGCTATTTTTAAGGACCTGACACAACCCCCTGATGCCACCATTAACCACAGGGTGTTGATGTCCCCTTTGCCACGGCAGGGCCGGTGGCAGTGGCACCTGGAGTTTGCCACCCACTGAAGGTCCCCAAATGCAGCAGCATTTCACTTCCCAGAGTTTTTGGAAAATTTGCGTGTGCACAAATCACCTTTATTGAGGACTGGAATCCCCAAAGAGAGGGGAAACTGAGGCACAGAGCCAAGTCAGGAATTGTCACTGAGAGTAATGGCAGGAAAGCTGGGGCTTCAACCCAGTGCCCCCCCAGCAAACCTCCAGGCTCCCCAGCATTCCCACTATCCAGTCACACGGAGTCCCCCAAATCCAGAGGAGGGTCCCCCAGTGCTCCCAGACATCCAGGTCCCCACAGCAAGGGGACAAGGGTGTCATCCTGCGGACACAGTCCCTGAGCCTCCGATCTGCTGCTGGAGCCTTTTCCCATGGCATGCTGGGACCCGTGGGGGACAGGACGGAGAGAAGAGTGGACAGAGATGGAGGACAAGGGGGACATTGGTGGAGAGTGAGTGGGCCAGAGATGGAGGATGATGAGGATGAGGATGAAGAGCAAATGGGACCAGAAGGGAGAGTGAGAGGACAGGGATGGAGAGTGATGGGGCCAGGGGTGAAAGGTGTGACAAGGTTGAAGGGTGAGCAGAAGAGGCACGGGGAAGAAGGGCAAATGGGACAGGGGTGAAGCGACAGAGAGACAGGACAAGGATGGTGCAAAGGATGGAGGACACAGGGCAAGGGATAGAGGGGGCAGAGGATGGGGATAGATGGCAAGGGGACAGGGCAGAAACCTGTCAGCAAACAGCAGCGCTGCCCCTGCCTGCTGCCGGCCAGAGCCAGTGCCAAAATCTCCCCCACCAATGCTGGGCATTGGGCTCTGGCAGTGGGGCCTGCACTGCCCCATCCCCATTTGGGGAACAAATCCAGAACCTCTGCCCAACTTCATGAGAGGAGCCAGGAATAACTGGGGGTGGGACATGGAGGTGTTACTGAACAGCCTGACCCTGCAGCAGTGAGGGGGGGTCACACAGGTCCATGCCCCTCTCTCCCAGGTGGCAGTGGGGCACTGTGGGACAGAGACTGGGGGGCTGCCAAGGCTGTGTGAGTGGGAGACACATCCCAACAGTCTCTGGAGCACAAACACACCTCCAAAATTACCAACCCCAAATTCCCCCAACCCAGCCACTGCCATCCAAGTGGGTTACAGAGCTGGCACTGTCTTGTCACCTCCTCCATGCAGGGTGCTGGGTGTCTCCTGGTGGAGGGGACCCAAATCCAGCCAGATACTGTGCCAGGAGCCCCAGACATTGGTGACATCCCTGATTTTGGGGAGGGGGCTGGATGGGGGAACCCAGCTCCTCCAGATGCTGCTCTGGGGTCACACCCCCCCATCCTGGTAAGCTGGGGTCAGACTGGTACAACCCCTTGGCCCTGATGGTGCTGCAAAGCAGAGCTAGAGCAGCTGGTGTGTTTTGGGTGGCGACCTCGGAGAGCGTGGGTTGGAGTGACCCACCATCACGCTCAGTTGGCTGCTGCAGTGGCACAGGGCTCTGTCTGTGTCCAGCCAAGCCCAGGGGACACCACAGCCCCTCGTCCCTCAACTGGAGGGCCATGGTTAATCCTCACCTTCCCGGTTACACCAGCCCTGAGTCGCAGGACGGGGGTCCCCAGGGAAGCACATGCCCCTCCGCCGGCCCCCGCTGCCCCTTAACTGAGGTCTGCTGTGTTAATTTTTAACCCCAGCTGTCTCCCACATGGCGGACGCTGGCCGCGCTGGCCCCGCTTCCCGGGACATGCCGCAGCGACGCAGGACCGTCCACCCCTTCCTGGAAAGGGCTGGGGCGGGGCCGTGACACGAGCCCCGCTGGCCACGGGGTCACGGCATGGTTCCTGTCCCTCGTGGGAGCCCCGCGTGGGTTCCTGGGGCGCTCGAGGAGGGGGACGCGGGTGCGGGGCAGGCGTGAGGCACCGGCCTTTGTGGCCGGGAGGGTCCGGGATGTCCCCCTGGCTCCTGTGCAAACGGCAGCGAGCGCTGCCCGGGAATGTCCTGGCAGGAGGGACCCGGGCCTCAAAGCAAACAGACGCCGCGCCGGCGGCTGGGAGAAGGGCAGGAAGGCGGTTTCGCTCTGCCCACTCCCACCCAGGCTCGGCGGAGCAAGGGGGGAGAGCGCTGTGGAGAGCCCCGGGGGCTGGCGAGCATCCCCCAGCCTGCAGGAAGGAAGCACAGCCAGACCCCCACCCAGACTGACTCTTCTGAGGGCTGAGGAGCTGCTCACATCGTGCCAAGGGACACCACGGCCATCCGGGTGTCCCAGCCTTTGCCAGGAGGAGGGAGAGTGGGCACAGGGGGTCTGTGCCGCAGGGGCGGGTGGGCTGTAGCCAGAGTCCCGCCTACGTGCCAGGCAGCAGGAGAACCACGAGGACACCGGAGCTGCAGCGTTTCCACCTCCGGGGACCCTGGCAGGCGTTGGGAATTTTTTTTTTTTTTTTTTTGAGCCGGGGATTCGCCTGGAATTCAGACGCCCACGTGGTCCAAAATAGCCTGGCTCCAACATCCGGAGCGCCCTGCAAAAGCCATCTGCCTGCGCAGGCAGGGCGGGCAGCCGCGGGGCTGGGGCACGTCGGCACACTCCCATCCCAGCCCTTCCCGTGGCTCCGGCTGCCTGCGGCTGCTGCTGGGGGTCACAGAAGCGTTGCCCAAGCTGTGCCGAGGACAGAGGGACAGGCAAGTGCTGTGGTGCGTGGCCAGGCAGGGGACACTGGTCCTGGGTCACATTAACGCCGGGGTTTTCCCAGTGCCTGCAGATTGTTGTCTCACCCCGAGCTGCTGCTCGGCAGCCAGCTCTGGGAAGACACTAGTGACGTGAAAACAGCCATTCTCAGACCAGAGAATGTTGCCCTTGAGATGGGAGCTAAAATGCAGAGCAAGCCAGACTCCAGGGGGGAATTTTTCCTGCTCCACCCATGTCTTCCCACATTTCATCTCCTGGTCAGCCCCGTGGGGTCATCTCAAGTCCACCTCCAGCCCCTGGTGGGACAGGATCCTTCAGCCCCAGCACCTGGGATGGGAGGACACGTGCCCAGTGTGGTCCCTCCTGGTGAGCCCTCACCACCAGGACAGTGGGGCCAGATGGGGCTTTCCAAACCTCTTCTGCCCGTCCACACAAACAAGGAGACAGAAAGGTCAGAGCAGCCCTGATTTTTAAAACAGACATGCCAGTTACATGATTTCCACTGGAAATATCAAAGTTACTTATGGCAAAAGCTAATTTGGGCACACTTGAGTCAGGAGCCATGGGGAAATGATGGTAAAAACTGCGCTGGCCTCCTCCTGGCCACTGTGGCAGCCAGGTTGTTGCCTCCTGCCTAGCACTCCAGCCCTGTGCTCCTGCACCCGGGTGTTACATGCACAGCCTCTGCACACAGCAGGGATTTGAGATCCTGAGGATGATGGTGAGTGACACCTGAGCATGTCTGTGTTTTATGGAGGGCCATGGAGAAGCCTGGAAAGCGTAGCATAAAATTTGGCTCACAGCTGTACGTGGGCCAGCAGCCAGCAGTGCCCATGGGCACAGGAGGAGGAGGTGATGCCCTGTCACCTCCCATGGTCATGAGGCCTCTGAGAACAGGCACGTGGTTGGTCCCTCCCCTGTGAAATCCCACTTGAATGCATTTCCCTCCATTCCACATCCCCTTTTCCCATCAACACCGCTGCAGCTGAGCCTTGCCCAAGACATTGTGGAGGTGAACCACGCTCACCTTTTCTTGCAGAAAGGACTTTGGGCAACACTGCCCAGGGCAGTGATGGAGTTACCATCCCTGGAAGTGTTAAAAGACATGTGGATGTGGCACTTGGGGACATGGTGAACACAGTGGTGTTGGGTTGATGGTAGGACTCGATGTTCTTGGAGGGCTTTTCCAGCCTACACGATTCTGTGACTGTGTGAGTCTCCAAGGTACCTTCTCTGTTCAGGCTAGTCTCTTTTGCCCAGCTCTACCATCCTGAGAAGAAATCACTCTCACATGCTGGAGCAGTGCCCAGAACCCACCCCCTTCCCCTCTGCCCATAACAGGCATCAGCAGCGCCACGTGATCGGCACTATGGAAGGGGCTGACAGACCTGACCCTGTGGGTGCAAGAAGCCGTGCCCTCTTGGTCACCTAAACACCACCCACCATCCCAGCCCTGCGCTGATCTGCAGCCTGTCATGGATTGTGACATGTCAAAAGGAGCAGTTGTGTCCAGGCCACTCTTCTTCCTGATAGGAAGCTTTGGGGCTGAGCAACAACTGGATGTGTCTCCCATCACATCTGTAACCACCTAAAACCTCCAAGATCTCTCTCCTCCCTTTATCTTCAAGGGCCCCTTCAACACCAGAGTTCAGCTACAAGGGCAGCACCCAGTTCCTGGGTGAGCTGAGGTGTGCAAGGCTCCCATCGAGGTCTTCTGGGAGACACCTTGTGCACTCACCTACTGCTCCTGCCATCAGAGAAGCCACCTCTCGCCCAGGAAGCCCTCTGGGACCTGGCTGAGTACACGGGTCCTTACTGGGGCCTGGCCAGCAACCCTTCCCCCTGCCTTATCCCACCTGGCTGCTCTCTTTCCCTGGCTGCTCTCCTCCCTTCACTCCCCATGCTCCGGGGATACTTCCACAGCCCCCCCAGAGAGGTCTGGCATCGAAAGCACTGGTGTGTGGAGAAGAGCTAGGCCTGAAGCTCCGGCGTGTAGCTCCATTTCTTCCGGGGCAAACACAACCCAAGAAATCACGGCAAAGAGCCAGCCTGGAGTTGGATGGGAACAGACCACCATCTCCTTACCTAGGAAGACCAACTGGACTTGTCAAGAGGAAAGAAATTCATCTACATCTCACACATATGGTCTCATCCTAATGGATATGTATGAGCATAAGGGAAGAAGAATAACCTTCTGGTTAGGCTAAGGGCTTGGCAGTTGAGATTTCGCGATGCTATTCTCAGCGCTGTCCACACCTTGCTCCAAAGCCTTAGAAAACTCTTTATCCATCCTCAGGCCTCACGTTTCCATCTGGAAACGGGGCCGATACCTATTTTGTGCTCATCGAAAAGGAGAGAGGAGGGATGTTTGGGATGCATCTCCCTCCTCAAGCGGCTCTTGTTTTGAGTTAAGGAGAGCAGGCAGGAGAGACAGGAAGAATGAAGAGCCACGAGGCATCTCTGGGAAAGCTCCAGCGCTGTTTAAGGCTGCCTGGAAAACACAAACTTCAGTGGAAAGAGGGAAAATGGTCTTTTCCCAGCACTCTGGGGCAGCACAGCTCATCACCTCGGATAACCCAGAGCAAACTGGAGCTCTCAGAGCATGTTTTTATTCTCAGGAGCCAGCCCAGATGCTTCCTGGGCTCGACATCTTCCAGGAGGGATACACGGATGTGCACTGGAGGGACTGCCCAGGAACCCTGGCCAGGCTGCCAGCCAGGCAGGAGGAAATGACCTGGTGGTAGGAAGATGTTTCTTGTCAGCAAACCTGCTCAAGGAGAATGGTGCTCAGTACTGGCCCTGACAGTGGCCAGTGTCCTTAGCTGAGGTGCCCCAGGGGATGAGGTGCTCCACGGAAAAGGTGCCCTAGGAGCTTTGAGGTGCTCCAGGAGATGAGGTGCCCCAGGTGACCCCAAGGGATGAGGAGCTCCAAGTGCCCCAGAGTGCCCCAGAGGTTGAGATGCTCCATGTGCCCCAAGATGCTTCAGGGGCCCACAGCTGGATCTGGGAGATGTCATCACCTTTCCAGGGGTGGACAAGGTGTCTCCCCATCAACTCCCCTTTGCTGGAAATCTCGCTGTCTAGCTGTGCCCATGCTGGACAGAATCACCCACCTCCAGCCCAGCATGGGGGTCCCCCCATTGCCCCTGCCCCAGCTTTCCCAGCCCCGTGATCCGTGGGTGAACCAAGGATGTCCCTCTTCATCCCACCTCCTCCAGCTCCCCTGATCCGGTGCTGGCTGGGACCCCATTCCCTGGATAGATGCCAGCACGGGTTCCCTCCTCCATCTCCTCCTCCTCCTGCAGGGCATTTCTGCAGGAGCCCCAGCCCTGCAAGGAGAACACAGAGCAGCCAGAGCAGCTGTAAATCCTTCCCTGCAGCCCAGGGCTCTGCCAAGCTCTCCCTTCCACCCAAATTTATGGAAAAGCAGGTCCCTGCCAGCGACGCACAGCACAATTGCGAGGTGGAACAGGCAGTGCTCGCAGCTGCAGCAGGGGCTCCTGCAGCTTTTCTCTTCCTCTTCTTCAGGCTGTCACCCTTGGTGGCCCGAGGACAGGCACATCCCTGCACAGACAAAGCAGCCCCAGCACAATTTGCCTTCCCCCCCATCGCACTCCCCAACCTGAGCCCCCTGGAGCACCCCAAACCTCTGGTAGGAGCATGAGGCCCTCCATGGAGAGGCACAGATGAGCCAAACACCCCCTTGTGCCCCCCCTTCCCCTTTGTGCCCCTCAGTGCTGACAGGGGGTGAGCCCAGATGTAAGTGGGAGAGGACGAAGGGTTCAGGGAGGAAGGCGAGAGCCAGAAGCTGAGCATCACTGGGGATTTTTTCCCGGTAGCAAAGGTCAGCCACGTGCCAGCCCCTTCCTCCGCTGTCATGGCAGAGGTAGCGCTGACAGTAGACCCGAGTATTTGCATTTCCTGATGGCTGCGTGCTGAAATATGCAGTTTTAATGGTGCATTAATGCTGGCTCCTGCATTTCATTACTTCTGAGAGGGAGAAAAGGCACAGAGTGAAAATAAAAATTCCCCCCAGTTCGGCCAGGCCAGCCTGGCCACCAAATGCTGGCTCCTGCCAGCTGCCCTTGCACACAGCTGTGAGCTGGACCCAGCTGTGACACACGGCTGCAGAAACCCCAGCAAAAACCATCTTTCCTTTACTTATCCTTAATCATGGGATGCCCCTTCCTAGGTCCAGAGATGATCAGAACCCACCCAGCCACTAACCCAGGTGGGCTGCCCAGGATCCTCCCACAAACACAAGGATGCTTTGGAGAGGTGACTTCCTGGCTGCTTTCCTGTTTCGTGTCCTGTCTGCACAGGTCAGGGAATTCAATCTATTTTTTTCCCAAATCAGACTTGGCTGCTGCTTCTTTGCTGCAGCCTGGACACAAATTTCTGGGCCTGAGCTTAAGCATAAAGCACTTGGAAACCTGGCCTGGAAGCACAGGGAAGAAGGGAGCCAAGCCTTGTGCAGACGAGCCAGAGGGAGCACACCCGGTGTGAGCACCAATGCTGGCAGTGTCTGAAAGGAGGCATCAGGCAGGAGGGAACCTCTGGGATGCTCATCATGGGACAAAGCAAAGCTTGCTCCTGGCCACACTCCATGCAATGGGCTTTTTGGGATGAGTTTTGGGGTGTCCAGCACACCAATGATCAATAGCACCCTCTGTGTCCCTCAGGTTGTTGTTCAGTTCTGGGGCACTCATGACAAGAAAGACACTGAGGGGCTGGAGTGTGTCCAGAGAGGGGAACAGAGCTGGAGAAAGGTCTGGAGAGCAAGATGAGCAGCTGAGGGAACTGGGAGTGGGGGGTCAGCCTGGCAAAAAGGAGGCTCAGGGTGGACTTTCTCTCTCTCCACAACTCCCTGACAGGAGGGCGGAGCCGGGTGGGGGTCAGGCTCTGCTCCCTGGCAGATGGCAATAGGACAAGAGGAAATGGCCTCAAGTTGTGTCAGGGGTGGTTTAGACTGGATATTAAGGAAAAATTCTTCACAGAAGGGGCAGTCAGGCATTGGAACAGGCTGCCCAGAGAAGTGGTAGAATCACTCAAAAGCCATGTGGATGTGGCACTTGGGGACACAGGTCAGTGGTGATCTTGGCAGTGCTGGATTAATGGTTGGACTCCATGATCTTAGAGGGCTTTTCCAACCTTAATGATTCCATGATTCCCCATGTCCAAGCCTGGTCCAAGGGCACATGGATGAACTCAGATATCACCCAGGCAGCATCATGGCACCTCCTGTGGCCTTCAGACCTGCAGACCTCTGTGTCCCTACCCACTGTGCCCCTGAGGTGCACCATCAGCTGGGTGAGGTGCCTCTCCATCCTCTCCCATGTTTGAGTCCTACAAAGGCCCCAGCCACGAGCCTTGGGCAAGGGTTGGGGATTAGGCTCACTGAATGGGACTCCCCCATCCCCAGTCCCTTCCACAGGCTCTCCAGACCCTCCATAACCCAAAGTGAGTGACCCCCATCAACTCTGTCCCGCAAGCCAGGAAGGACTTTCAGCATCTCCATGGCATCAGGGATGCATCAATGGGGGTCCCTTCCTGCATCCATCCGTGCTGTTGGGTGACTTTCCTGATGTCCAGCCTGGAATCCCTGCTTGCTTTCCTTAACCTGGTTTCCATCTGCAGGGCCATCCGGCAGCTGGGTTTCGGCAGCGCCCCGCTGCCCAGGCGGGCCTGCCCTGCCTTTCCTGGCCATAAAACCAACGGGGCAGTGGAAATATTTCGGAAACACCTTTTACAGTTCTCTCAGCAGGGCTGCAGTTAACCCCTAAAGGGGCTGGCTGCCATCAGGAAAAACAATTTTATTCCAGCCAAATTATTTGACAGGAAAAGGCTGATTTGGTGCCATTTTTAACGCTGATGACTTCAGCATCGTCCTCTTGGACTCTGCCACCTTTTCCTGTTCTCATGTTATGCAATGACCCAGAGCTCTGGCATTCTCTGGACCAAACATTTTCGCTCACTCCACATCCAGCAGATTCAGCTCCTCGGGGTATCTCTGCTGAACTGCCCTGGTTTGTGGGGCTGTGGTGTGCTCCATTGCAGCTCCAGTTTGGGATCGCTGCTGAAACCCAGCCCCTGCAGCCACCCTCCAGCTATTTTCAAAGGCACCTACAGAGCATTAGGTCACAGAGACTGAAATAGCAGATTCCAGGCCAAGTCGGGGTGATGAGCACATTTTGTCCAGCCTCTGCCCAGGTCCCAAGCATCCAAGCTTCTCCCAGCCTTTGGGCACAGCTCGAGTGGGAACACCCCGTGGGTGCCAGTGCCACATGACTGTGGGGCAGCTCATGGAACCTCTCACTTTCAAGACCACTTCTACCCCAATTCAGACCAATCTGAAGAGTCCAGCACCTGGCAAGGATGAGACCTTCCACAGCCTACTGGGGACCTCCACTGGTGTCCAGGCACAGCAGGGCAGGAGGACACAATCCTCCAAAAGGGGGTTTGGAGTTCAGGCACTCCCAGGATCCTTTTCCTCTGCATGAGCCACTCAGATGACGTCTGAGAGGGGTGAAGCTGATAAGCTTAGCCCATCAGAGCTCCTCGTGGTGACCTCCAGTGTGTCCCAGCCCCCTCGGCCGCTCCTGGAGACGGCAGCGCCAGGACGTGACATTCCCTGTGTTTTATCTTCACACATGGGCAGTTCTCAACAAGCAACAAAGGCCAAACTCTTTCACCAGCTGGCACATAAGCTGGGGTAGGGAGAAAGCCAGGCTGTGAGTGCATGTGTGCCACAAACATCCAGAAGTCACACCTGGTCCCCAGGAACCAACTTGAGCCCACCAGCAAGGTCCCAGGAAGAGACAATCACTGACCAGAGGTGGAACCCGGTCCTTTCAAGCAATGCCTTGGCTGTGGGTCTGATTCATGGCTCCCAGGGCAGCCAGGTCCTCATCCCAGGAGCGGTGCTTTGGTGCTGCTTTGACCACTGCACACTCCTGGGCCAGTCTGGGGAGGGGCACAGAGACTGGCAGATGCTCCACAGAGATCTCACTGGAGACACTCTCTCCAGTTCATGGATCATCCCAAATATCCATCTCTAGCATGATCCTGAGGAGGACACCACAGAACCACAGAATGGTTTGGGTCGGAAGAGACTTTAAAGCTCATCCAGTTCTATGGGCAGGGCACCTTCCACTAGACCAGGTTGCTCCAAGCCTTGTCCAACCTGAAAACTTCCAGGGATGGAGAAGCCACAGCTTCTCTGGGCAGCCTGTGCCAGGGCCTTAGCACCCTCACAGGGAGGAATTTCTTCCTGATATTCATTCTACAGCTCTCCTCTTTTAGGCTAAAACTGCTCCCCCTTGTCCTTTCATCACCTCTGTCTCCTGCTCCCCCCAGCCTGGACCATGTCCCCATGCTCCAGTTGGTGCCCTGGGATCCTTTCCACTAACAGCTCCCTCCTTCCTGAGGGCTCAGCATCCTCAACGGGTGCTTCAGAGGCAATCAAAAATTACTATTTTTTGCCTCTGGGAGAATTCAGCAGCAATTCAGAGAAGAGCCTGGGATTTGGGCCATCTGCATCCTGTCACACATGGCTTGACTGAGTCCCTAAATCATCCCGTGCCTCAGTTTCCACCTTTGTATAGCAGAGAGGCCATTCCTTGGGTTGTCCCACTCTGTCCTCCATCTGGAAACCGTCTGGGTCAAAGGCTGCCTCTTAGTGTGGGGACTGTCTGCATCCTGACTGGACAAATGAAGTTTTGGGGTATCCTGCTGTGGTTGAGGGATCTGTCTGCAGTTGGGATGCTCCTACTCTCACTCAGAGTGAGGGCTGGGCTCCCCTCATTTAATTCCTTGGCACAGCAATTTGTTTTACCCTTTTAGAAGTGCAGACTGTGGGTTTCCAGTAGCTGAGGGGTTGCCTGAATGCCCTGATTTGGGAAGGAGCTCACAGAGGCCAGAGATAGAGCAGGTGCCCTCTGGAGCTCAGGGAGGAGAGATGGCCCAACCAGCCAGGCTGGGATTGCAGGGGTGGCAGGTGTCTGGAGGGACTGGTGGGACTGGGGGCCTTTGGAGAGGTGGGGTTATCCCCCAGCATCCCAGACACTCCTGGAACCAGGAGGGGCTTTGTAGGCATTGAGTCACTCCAGCCCTTAAAAAACCCAACAGTGTTTCCCTCAGTGCCCATGTAAATGGCAGGGCTGGAGGATGTGAGGAGCCTCCACAGCCCTCACAAGCACTGCTTCCAGTTGCATTTCCCTCCCTTTCCTCTCCAGTCTCACTGAAAAACATCTTCCCCACCTCCTTCTTGGCCCCTTCCAGAGCCCACATGGAGTCCAGGCTGACAGAGAGCCCAGCAGCAAGGGCAGAGCAAGGTGCTGGGTGCTCAGGGTTCCTGGGCTGAGGGACTGACACTGCTCAGCTTCCCAAGGGACACCAGACAGGCAGTGCCCAAGAAAGCAGCTCCATCCCTTCCCCTTCCCCTTCACCTGTACGAGGCGAGGAGGAAATAGCTGGAATCAGAATGGCACTCAGCAATGCCTATCCACAGAAGGATGCCCAAATGACAGCATGGAGTTTGCACTCCATACCCAGGCTCACCACTGGCTCCAGGCTCAGGAGCCCCGGTCCCATTGGATCTCATTTCACCTCCCCAAAATTTCCCCCCTCCCCACTTTGGAAAGGGCAAAGGTCTCAGCTCCAGCTGAGGCACAGGAAGGTTTGGTGTGTCCTGATGGGATGTTTCAGGGAAGATGGGAAACCACCTGCCTTCTCTGAAACTGGAAGCAAAGTGGGGAACCGCCTCCTCAATTTGGTGAGTCCCAGATCTCACTTCCCACCACTGGTGGTCTGAGGCCTGGAGCCCCCACGGGGAGGGATCAGCAGCCTCCCATGGCAAGGGGCTGCTCTGCCGCAAAGCCGTCCTTTCCCAGAGCCCATCTCCCAGGGCAGGCGTGGCCTGTCCCCACCATGGGGACACCCCAGCTGTGTGGGGGGAGGCAGAGGCAGAGCGCCCTGTCCCCGGTGGAACAGGGATGGAGGAACCGGCAGAGTTGCCATGGAGATTTCCTCCCTAGCAGATGCTCTGGGCAGGTGCAAGAAGAGGCTCTGCCCCCCTCGCTGTGCGGCACAATGCCAGCCGGATCCTGCAGAAACAGGAAGCCTCTGCAACCGCCCGCTGCCAGCCCAACGGCCACCACCACCACCATCGCCACCACTGCCACCACTGCCACCAGCCTCCCTGCCCATGTCCATCCGAGGAAACTGAGTCACCTCCCAAAGCCATCCTGAGCTCCCGGCTTCACCTCCCCCAGCCCCAGCATGTGTGACAATGGCATGTCTGGGGTGTTTCCACCCGCCCTTGGGACCCTCCAGCCCCTCTCACTGCCCGCTCTGGCTGTCACCCATTGCTTCCCTGCTGAGCAGATTGGTCACACACAGCATTACCCAAAATATGATCCTTACGGACCCCCCACACTGCCAGGGTGCTGGCACAGTCTGCAAGGACAGTCAGCCTATGCCTGGCCCAGGACTGGAGGGGCACTGCTGACCCCAGGGAGTGGCACAGGGCATTCATAAGATGAGTGATGCCAGCCCAAGGATGTGCTCCATCGTTGGGACAGACATGCCATAGCTCTTAGCCCATCCTGGAGTGGCCAGACCTCCACCTTTCCACTTCTCCCTCGCCTGGTCCCTCCAACTACTCATAGAATCATGGAATATCCAGAGCTGGAAGGAACCCACAAGGATCATCAAGTCCAGCTTCTGGCCCTACACAGGACGCCACAACAATCCCACCATATACTATCTTGCTCTTATCTCGCTGCTCTTTAAAACCACCCTCTGAAATTCCCAGTACCACAGCATTAGACACTTAAAAATCCCCTTTCCCTGGGTTTTCCACAAAGGATGCCTCAAAAACCACATCATCGGTGCTCTCTTAACACCCAGCCAGAGTGTGGCTCCTCCAGCAGAACCTTCCTTAGGAGATTTCGGAGATTTCGCCCAGGCTCTGGCCAGCCTTGTTTTCCACTCGGTGCATTGCCGGTTGAGAGGCGGTTGAGGCAGCAGTGGGAGGGTTCCGGGAGCAACACCCACACAATCAAAAGCTGCTCTATCCAGCCGGGCCGAGCATTTCCGTGGTAAGCAGAGCCGCCAGGTTGTGTACCTAGCGCAGGGGCTGTGTTTCAAAACACGCTGGGGTCACTCTCCCGCTTGTGCAGAGAGCCCAGGAGCGGATAATGGAGGCAGTGTTTGGGCACATTTCGGCACTATCACGGAAATAACGTGAGCCGTCACTCCTCCTGCAGCTGCACGGCCACCACAGCACCCTCCCACAGGCACCTGGGGGGACCACGGGCCTGCCCATGCTGGGATAAAGCCAAAAGAATCCCCCAGATCCATGGGTTCCCAAAAACCCAAGGGCATTGTGGGTGCTGGTGTTCTGCTGGGGTTCCTGGCAGACCTGGGCTGGCAGACCTGTTGATGCTGCGCCTGGTTAACTGTGTAAGCGGGTGGCACTTACATCCTTGGGGACAGGGTCTTGGGGTGGCAGTGCTGGGTGAGTGTTGCTCACAGGTCCCAAAGGGGCTGCAGTGTCCGTGTCCTGGTGGCATCCCCCTCCCAGGGAGCAAATGTGAAGGGTAGCAGGGGTCCCTGCTGTCATGCTGGGTAGTGCTGGGGATGCTGGGGTGGGCTTGGAGGGGCGAAGTGTGGGAGCAGTGGTGGGGGATGTTGGGTGTTGGTGCAGGGTAGTTCTGTAGGATGGGACAGCCTGGCACAGTCCCTGCCACAGTGCTGTCCAGTGCAACACCCAGTGTCCTGCATGGCACTGCCCAGTGATACTGTGCCTGGTTCAGCACCTCATTCAGTGCCTGGTGTGCCAATACCCAATTGGGTGCAGCCACAGTGCTGCCCAGAAAGGTGCCCAGTATGGTTTTGTGCCTGGTTAAGTGTCTGCTTCCGTGTCATGGTAGATCTGCCTGATGTGGTGCCTGGTTTTGTGCCCAGTCCAACACTGCCTGCTGCAGTGCCTGGTTCTTTGCCTGGTTCTGAGTTTGGTTCCATATCTGCTCCAGTGTCTGGTTGTTTGCCAGTCTGGTACCCGGTTCAATGCCAGTTCCGTGCACAATTTTTTCCCTTGCATGACACCTGGGTGTTTGCCCCATTGCTTTCCCTGTCCATTGCTTGGTCGTTTGCCTGGTCTGGTTCCCAGTCCAGTGCCCACTGTGCTGCCCGGCTGTTTGCCCGGTCCAATTCTCAGTCAGGTGCCCTGCTCAGTGCCCAGCTGTTTGCCCAGTCTGATGACATGCTCAATACCCGGTTCGGTGCCCTGCCCAGGGCCCGGTGCGGTGCCCGGCTGTT
>VZTX01016305.1:0-15113 GCA_013400915.1 Pardalotus punctatus
AAACATCCCCACCAAAATATCCCTGCCACCAGCGCGGGCTGGACGACGACAGCTTGACTCCAGGCTATGGGAACGGGCACCCAAAATCCGCGGTGTCCCGGGATGGGGGTGGTTCGGGGGTCTCGTGGGGGTCTCACCTTCTTGCAGTCCTCGCAGACGACGCAGGCCGAGCCCCTCGTGCCCAGCTGCTCCCCGCACAGGATGCAGCGGTTCACGCCGTCCCCCAGCACGCTGCGGCGCATGTCCTCCAGCCGGGTCATCAGGCGCCTGCGGACAGGGCACAGGGAATGTTGGGGATGGCAGGGAAGGTACACGGAACGGCAGGAAAGGCGCGGGATACGGGGGCAGCCTCCCGCTGCCTTTGGTGCAGCTGTTCCTGTTCCTCGTGTAGCTCCCCATGGAGCCTCTCCCTTTCCAGCTGTGGGACAAAACCACCATTCCAGAGGGAAATGAGACTCCAACGTGTTTATGTGGCACATTATTGACTTCCAGGGATGCTGCTGGAGAGGTGACACAGGCCCCAGCTCCGTGGACGTGGAAAATCCACCCAAGGCAGCACCGTGGCACCGAGCAGTTTGTTCCCAAATGGAAACCCGTCCACCCAGTCCCACCCCATCACTCTTCTTCCCATGAAAAGCTGCAGGAGGAGATGCCGGAAGGGCTCTGGCAAGGAGCGAATTAATTAATTAATTAATTAATTAATTAATTTTCTTACTATTTGGGGAAAAATACCGGGTATATTTGATGGGAATTCTTGGAGCAAAAAGAAAAAGCCTTCCGGAGAGCAGGCTGTGAAAAACACACCGGGTCCTTGCGAAGGTAAAAAATCCCCGAAACCAGTTCAGGAAGTTTTTGGGAAGCCAGCGTTGGCCGAAGGAGTCTGGGGAAGCAGGAATGAGCTGCCTGCCGAGCAGGCGGAGCTGGCGGCGGCGGCGTGCGCTCAGCCAGCCCAGAAGGCCGGCCCTAAAAATAGCACGGCGAGGGAAAAAATCTGCATTATTTATGCCATTCAGCAAGGAAGGAACGAAGAAAGGGAGGAGGAGATCCAAGCCCACCGGAGAGAGCAGCCCCCCGTGGCAGCCTGACCCAAATCCGACGGAGCCGCGGCGGAAAAAAATCCGCCCGGCGTTGAGAAGGCGCTTTTCCCACGTCTGGTGACAGCTCCGGATTTGTGGTGACTCGGCTGCCAGCACCTCTGAAATGCTCATAAAGCATCCACAAGTTGCCTGCGCGCAAAATGCCTCTGGGGCTGGTGTTGGACAGCCAGCATTCCATGGGGAAAAGGGTGATAAAGGGATAGCAGCATGAGGAGGGGGAATTACACGAGCACGGAATGGTTTTGGCTGGGAGGGACCTTAAAATCATCCAGTTCCACCCCTGCCATGGGCAGGGACACATCCCACTCCACCAGGCTGCTCCAGCCCGGCCTTGGACACTTCCAGGGATGGATGACCTGTTCCAGGGCCTCCCCACCCTGCCAGGGAGGAATTTCTTCCCAAATTTTTTAGGATGTGCAGCCCTTCAGAACTCGTAAAGGCCCCGCTGCAGGCAGCAGGAGCATCCCAAACCGCCGAGCCGAGGCTCCCTCAGGGATGTGGATCCATAACTCCACACCTTACCCACGCAAAGCCCAAACCCAGCCGGGAATCTCCCACTCCTCCCCGCGCCGGGGCCGATCCCGTCAGGCTCCTGCCGATTCCCGATGAACCTGCAGCCTGATCCCAGCGGGAAGCTGGGCCGGGTGGGCAGCAGCGGAGCCAGGCAGAGGCAGCAGTGGGGACGAGGCCGTGTTTTCACAGCTCTGGTGTCGGCAGACGGCAGATGGGAGAGTTCACGGCTTCCTCCCGGCACCAGGAGCACGGGGGCTGGAAATCCAGCAATCCTGGCTCGAGGGGGGTTTGTGCTTTCCCACTTCGGGGAGAAGATCCCTGCCTGCCTGACTCCCTGCTCCAGGGTGGGATAAGGCTTGGAGAAGCCTGGGTTGGTGGAATATGTCCGGGTCCATGGAGCGGGATGAGCTTTGAGGTCCTTCCAACCCAAACCATTCTGGGATTTACTGGAGAGCTGCCGTGGTCCATCCCTGCCCTTCAGAGGTGATTTTCACCACAGGTGATTTTTTTCCTGGAGAACAACCCCACTCTGGAGCCACCATTCGCCCCCAATCCATCCCAAGCTCCACGGCCTGCGGCAAACACAGAAATCCCAGAGATTCAGCAGGGCTGCACCATCCCATAAACACCCAGCCAGCAGGATTCCAATTAAATCCTGGAAGCTGGCTGCTCCCCAAGTGTTATTTAAATGGAATGAATCCCATGCAACGCACGATCCCCACCAAGATCCCCCTACAACATCCAGCATCTCGTTCCCACCTCACCAGGGGGAACATTTTGGGGAAAAAACCTCTGTTTTCCAGGGAGCCAAGCACTATGACAAGCCCTGTATCCCCTGCAATCCCTCCCGCTGCGCTGCAGGAGCTCCAAGCAAAGCAGCTTCCAGTTGGAAATCTGCAAGCCCAAACAAACTTATTATAGAAACTGGAACAAATGGCACAATCAAAGGGAGGGGGAGAAAAAAAGAAAAAAAGGAGGAAAAAGCCTTTGCATTTCAAGAGATTCATTTTTTAGCTGCAAAAATCCCTCCCAGGCTCTCATTTACCAGGAGCTGCTCCTTAAGTGGGATTTTTGAACCGCTGGAAGAGCTCAGCAGCCAGGACACACCTGTGGCACCACTTGGAAGCCAAGCACATTTCCCTAATTAAAACATCCATTCAAGAGGGAGAAATTTGGCTTTTTTCTTTAATTTTTTTTTTTTTCTCCCCATGACTCAAACGCTGCTGGGAGAGAAAATGTTTGGTTTAAAGTCCTGGCGTGAACCTGGCAGGAAGAGCCCTGGGAAAGGTGGGGCTGTGCCATGGTCTGTGGCAGGAACAGAATCCCACAGGGATGAGGGATGGGCTCAATCCGGGGTGGGACAGAACCAGTGGCGGCTTTGGCCTTGCTGGGTTTGTGGTTGGACGCGATCTTGGAGGTCTTTTCCAACCGAAGTGATTCCGTGGAAATCTCAGCACTGCAGCAGGATGGAAAGAGGGACAGGGCCACCGGAATGAAGTGCTGACAATCCCGGGAAACGCAACTTAAAAACAGGAGTTTGCTGTGCTGAAATATTCATCAGCACCGCAGGAATGAGTGGCCAAGACGTCCTTAATGGGCTTTAAATTGTGGCAGGCAGGACTTTTAATGCAGCAAAAAGGGTGAGGGAAGGAGCTGATCCATGGGGAAGGAGCTGATCCATGGGGAAGGAGCTGATCCAGGCCACCATGGCCCACGTGCTCCTCGGTGCCGTGCGGGAAGCAGCAGGGATGGACTCAGCCACCGCATCCGTGGTGAAAAATTCCAGTAAAACTCAAAGGAGGTCACCGAGAGCCTCCAGAATGAAGCCCGGCCTCATCTCCAGAGGAAAATCATGCACCTTGAAGGGTTGAATATGAAATGAGGGCTCATTTTCCTGGTGGAAAAGGGACGGGAAAAGCAGCCAAGTTCCAGATTAAGGGAAACGTAATTAAAATCGGGATGAGAAATGGAGCAGCAATTTTCCTCCCCTCCAAGTGTGCAGGGAACTAAAGCTAAAACACCGCTGGGGCTTTTCCAGACTGAGCCCTCAGCCATGGAGGGAGGACACTCACGGAGTTTTTCCAGGTATCCCATTCCCTGCTCATCCAGGTGCCTGCTGCCCGCTGGAACATGCTGCAGCAGGGTGGTTATTCCTGCAGTCTTGGAAACAAGAGAGGAGGGGTTTTTGATGGGGGAAAAACCCAACTGAAACCCCACAAAATCTCAAGATGTCCCCCGGCCACGACTGAACCTCATCTCCTCCGGGATTTGGGATCTCAGGAGACATTCCCAGCTGTCTCCAGCATTTTCCCTGCCCTGCCTCGAGGCCCGGTTTTGTTTTTGTGCTGTCTGCACACGGGGATGAAGATGCCAGGCTGTGGTCCCCAGACAGCATCCCTGCCACCGAGGTTAATGACTTCATCCCCTGGGAATTCCATCTGCTCCGGCCTTATCCCTGTGGCTGTAAACCGCCAAATTAAACCACAATCCCGCTCCTCTCGGAGAAAAGCGGGAGGCTGTGACCCACAGGGACAGATCCAGGATCCGAGTGTCACCTTCCCTCTGGGACAGCCAGCTCCGTGCTCTCCAGAAACATCCATCTCCGCCTTGGGATGGTTTCGGATCTTTCCTTCAGTGCCAGGAGCGTGCTGGAACTCATTAGGCAGCGGAGCAGCCTGGCTGGGTTATTGATGGCCCCCAATTAGAGATGCAGAACGGAGTCAATTAGTGCCTGCAGGTGCTCCTGTGGCAGCTGGAAAACAGGATCCTCATGGATCACAGCCGGAGCAGCACCGCTGTCACCGGAATATCACCGGAATGTCACCACATCGGGTTGGAAGCACAGAGTGGGACAGGACAAGAACGGATCCATCCCTGCCTGGATGATCCCTCTTCCCGACAGCTTCCAGCCCTCATCCCGAGGGATGATCCCGATCATCCAGCAGCCCTAAAGTCCATCACTCCAGCCCGACGTGCTCCTGCTGCGTCATGTTCAAGATGATTCCAGTTCTTCTTGTCCTTCTCCGTGCCATGAGACAACGGCCCAGCCAAAAAAATCCCCACGCACGAAATGTCCCTGTCCTCCAGCCCTCATCAGCACGGAGCTCACGTATCCCGCAGGATCCGTCCACCCTCGGAGCTAAAAATACCTTTTCACGGGATTAATCCGAGCTGGGTTTGACACCAAGTCCGATTCCGCAAACAACGGGCATTGATTTGTTCCCAAGACAAGGGGCCGGTGGGATGAAGGGGAAAAAATTGGGAAGGATTTGAGGCATGAGGAGGTTCATCTGCAGCCCCGGCTGTGGGATTCGGGATTCCTCAAGGATTGGGTGTAAAGCTTAAATGAATCCCTCAAACACCTCCACTTATTGAGACAATTCCAAGTGTTCGCCACATGTTCCCCCTTTGGAATCTCACTCCGTGTGAGCTATTTCTTGTATTAGCCAAAAGCGGTGTTTTCATGGAATAACAGAATGGTTCGGGTTGGAAAGAAGCTTAAAGCTCATCCCATTGCACCCCCTGCCATGGCCAGGGACACTTTCCACTATCCCACGTTGCTCCAACCTGGCCTTGGACCCTTCCAGGGATGGGGCAGCCACAGCTTCTCTGGGCGCATTTTAACAGAATTCCTTTTTCCCCTTTACAGGAACAGAAAAATCCCTGAAAATCCCAGGAAATCAGGCTTTCTAGGAGCAGCTCCCTCGAGCAGCCTGGCCGACCGAGGGCCAGCCACCGCCGCCGCTCCCTGCCAGAGGCCAGCCTGGCAAACCCGGATTATTTTGTAATAGAAGGAGCTATCCTGGATAACGTCCGAGCCGCTCCCGGACGGATGATTCCGTACGAGGCTGATCCAGCCGCTGTCCCACATTCCCGGGGCTGAACATCCTACAGCTCTTGTTGTGCAAGCCAACAAACACAAAGGGGCTGGCACGGCTCCCGCTACGCCTCCACGCAGGAGGGGAATCAGCTGCGGCCGCACATCCGCCAGAATTCCCGGCTCCCAGCCCCTCCGCCCGGCTTTTCATGAATGGGGATGAGCAAACCTCCTCCGGCTCGGCGAGGAAGGAGAAAGGGAAGGGTTGCTGCAGTCGGAAACAGCTGCACCAGATAAATCTCTGCCCCCAACCCGATAAAGATGATTTACGGCTCACCCGGGGAGCACCGCGTGGGGAAGGAATTCTCACCGGGCTGCAAATGGGCAGCGCCGGGGGAAAGCTGTTTGTAAGCGCTCCTCGGGAATGATTCACCGCCGCCACTCTGAGATGCTCTCACCTGGCTTCTGCCAAAAAGCCGGGAGAGGGAAGCGGTGCCAAGGCCGGGAGGTGCATCCAGCCTGCGGGAGCGGCGCGTCCGTGGGGCAAGTGCAGAGCCCGGGCAGGGAAAACGGCCTCTGGAAAGGCAAAACCTGCCCAGGATGTCCACAGCGCCCTCCTAGCCAAGGATTTCTAAATTCTAATTTTATTTCTAAATAAATCTCCGGATTTGGAGGGCACAGGCTGCAGCTGAAGCACCCCACAACCGCGCAAACACACCCGATATTTAAGGGACAGCAAAATGTCCCTGAGCTCCCCAAAGCGGTGGAGAGTGTAGCTCCTGCCTGGGCCTGAGTATTTTCCCTGTCAGGAAAAATAAAGAAAAAATAAAGAAAAAATAAAGAAAAAAAAAAGAAACAAAAAAAAGAAGCAGCGGGTACTGAAACTCAGCAAGAAGCTGCTCCTCTGTCAGGAAAACAGGCGTGATCCCTGACCAACGGGATTACGGAGATCCCCTCTGGAAAAGCACCTGAACAGAGCAAGGGGATGGTTTGGGATTAGCTCGTTTCATCCGGCACCTCAGCCCAGGTAGGGGAAGTAAACTCGGGCACTTCACACCCTCTGCAGGGAAACCGGGAATGCCCCTGGGGAAAAATGAGGTGCCAGAGGCCGTGGGGACCCCAGGACCCCCCAGCAGTGGGTGCCAGCCCTGAGCCCTACACACAGCCCATTCCAGGTGGGATTAACCCCCGCGGTGGATCCGTCACCCCTCCACGCGCATTCCCACAACAGAACCAAACACCTCGGAGCTCAGGCTCAGCACCGGACAAGCAGCGAGCTGTTATTAACGATCCCATTTCCACTGAAAAAAAAACAACCTGGGATGAGAACAGAACTCCCGGCTCCAGCCCCCCGGGGCACCCGGAGCGATAGCGAAACTCGGAGCGATAGCGACACCCGGAGCGACAGGGACACCCGGAGCGACACGGACACCCGGAGCGACAGGGACACCCGGAGCCGCTCCCTCCCCTGCGCAGGTTCCTCCTGGCCGAGGCCCAAAGATCCCCCGCAGGCTCCTTTCAGGAGAAGCACCGCAGTGCAGAGGCTGCTGCCCAGGAAAGCAGCCAAGCAGAGCCTCCCGCCGCGGCCCCGCGGGCTCGGGGTCCCCGTGTCCCTGTCCCTCGCTGTGGCCGGCGCCGCCTTACCCGATGCGCTCCTGCTCCATCTCCTCCATCTTCTCGGCGCGGGCGATCACTCGGTTGATGATTTCCTTCTCCTCATCCGTCAGCTCCTCGCCCTTGCGCTGCCGCTCGGGCTGAGCTGCCCAGCCCGCCGGGAGCCTGCAGGGACAGCAGGGACAGGGATCCAGCAGTGCCACGCAGCCAGGGAGCGATCCCCAAACCCAGAACATCTCCCCGTCCTCCAAATCCCGCGGGGAGCCCCCACCCGTGGCTGGAAGCTCTGATCTCCGTTTTTAGGGGGTTTGGTGTGGAGGAAAAGCTCCTTTTCAGGAATATTCCCGTTATTTCCACGTTTCACCCGGCACACCTCGTTTTGTACCCCGGAACACCAGGTTTTCCGGGGTGGTGGCACAGGAGTTGGTGGCTTTTTTTTTTTTGGGAACATTTTGCCAAACACGGGAGTGTTTCTTCCTCCAACATCATTCCCAAAGATCCTCTCTCCCAGCGCGGGTGTCAGGCAGTGCTAACCTGGTGACAGGGTAACGTCTGCCACTCAGGGATGCAGAAGGCAAACACTCCTCACCTTCCTGCTCATCCAAAGGCCTTTCCTGGCTCTTTTCCCTCTGGATTGAACAGACTCGCATGGCCTTGAACATTTAAGTTCATTAAAACCCTGCGCAACACTTCCCAAACTTAATTTTTTTTTTTTCGCATGCAAACACAGTTTTTTCCTGTTCCCAGACCATCAAAGTAGCAGGAGGAGAGGAATATGTTAAAAAAAAAAGAAAAAAAAAGCAANGAAGTAGGATGAGAGGACTATGTTAAAAAAAAAAGAAAAAAAAAGCAAGGGAGATACTTACTGCTCCTTCTCGCTGCTGGGAAGCACAGGGAAAGAGAGGGAATAAGGATTAGCACCCGGTCCCAGCTCTGTCCCCACCGCCTCGCCCAGGGGGCTTTGGGAGCAACCACAGCAAAATGTCCCCACCCAACGGCATTAAACCAATTCCCGGTGTCCCCAGGGGAAGAACCCGTGTCACTGCCCGCCCTGGGGACTGTGCCCGGCTCTCACCTGGCTCGGAGGGACATGGTCCTGTCACTGGGGCACATCCACCGGTCAGAGGAGCCGCCCAGCACCGCATCGGTCATCGCCGGCCGCCCCGGGGACAAATTTGGGGACGCTGGTGCCCCGCTGATGGTCACCAACCCGGCACAGCAGGGGCGTCAATCGCTTTGCTCCCAGGTGCCAATGAAGCTTCCAGCCGGGCTGTAGGGAAAGAGCAACAAAAAATCCCTAAAAATCACCCCGGGAAAGGTGTTGTTTGTGGCATTGGGAGGGTTTGGAGCAGGAATGTCACTTTAGTGTGGATATTGAGGCCCAGGAGCCTCCAGGCACCTCCCTCCCAGGAGGGCAGCACAGTTCAGCCTGGATGTAATTAATGAATCCCCGACCTCGCGTTAATTATGAGGCTTCAGAGCCAGGAGCGAAGAGGGGGCTCCATTCCAGAGAAACAGCTACAAACAAGGAAACTTCCTCCTCCAAAGTCCAGCACATCTCCCTGTCCTTCCCCAAACCACATTCCCTCTGGTCAAAAAAAAATAAATTAAAAAAAAAAAAAAAATTAAAATTCCTGCTCTTCCGTTTTGGTTTACTGAAGTTTTTGCCAAGCTAAAAAACACACAAAAAACCCCTAAAACCCTCTGTGGAGCCCAGCCATGGACAACAAGGCTGCTCCCAGCCCAGGGATCATTCGCCTTCCCATCCTGCTGCCTTGGGATGATGCAGCCCCGGATTCCTCCTGGAAGGGACAACTTGGTTTTCCTCATCCCACCAGCTCCCACCGGCAGCGCTCCAGAGATCTGCCCAAACCGGGAAATGCCCCTTTGCGGGGCACAGAGCAGCTCCAGCAAAACTCCAACAGAGAAACGTGGGAGATCACACCGAGGAAAAGATGGAAAACGGGAGCTCGCGAAACTGCCCCGCTGAAATCGCCAACTCCAAGCAGGGAACAAAGACCCAACTTCCCAAAAAAAAGAGGGGGGGGGTTGCTCTGCGGTATTGCAGGGATTTCTCGTGGCTCCCTGAGGAGTCGGTGGAGGCTCGAGGCTCACCTTGGCTCCATGGAAAACTCCGGGATGTGAAAAGGTATTTTTGGAAAAGCAGGAGAAGCGAGGCACGTGGGTAATTAGCGCTCTGCCGGTTCACACGGCGCCTGTTCCCGTGCCAAACCAGAAGGCTCCGATTAACAAGGTCACTTAACGAAGCAAATTGTTCATTTGAGTCCCCCCCACCACCTCCACAATCCGCACTGCAGCAGAGAATTCCCGCCGGGAACGAAGCGTCCCGGCACAGCCGGAGGGTCCCGGGGTGGGCACGGAGCGGGCAGGGGGCAATGGCACCGCCGCGATGCCACCGCCTGTTTTTGGCCGGCGAGGGACTGGCCCAAGGTCACACGGAGCAGGAATGTCCACCCCAACCCTCCAGCTGGGGGAAAGAGGGGAAAATTCCTGCTTTTTCCAGGGTGAAACTCCTTCCCCCAGCTGGAACTTTCCGCTGAGACCAGCGAGGCCGCGCGTGTTCCGCTTTGTTGCGGATGCAGCGAGGCCAGGGACGGCTCCTGGAGGAATACACCATCCTCTTCTCCGCCTATAAATAATAGATCGGGAAAATCTACTTTGCATTACTTCCAGCAACTACCCCCGCTTGCCCTAATGCTTCCTTCGGCATTTTTAGCGCCCGGGAAAGAGCAAAATAACAGCTTTTCCCCCCCTGCCCAATCCTGGCTCCCGGGCAGAGGGATGTGGCCATCCCGGTGGGGATCGATGGGATGCGGAGGCATTTCCTTAATGAAAGGGAAATATCCCAACCTAGGAGGGTGCCAAGACTTTCCAGGGTCTGGCTGACCCCGGAGGGTCCCAGATCTGCCCCCCTGGTGTCAGGGGGGATGTGGGGAGCTGTCTGATCCCGCCGGCTGCCCAAGGTTTTCCGATGGATGCCGGCAGCTCCCGCCGGCGCCGACGCGGCGCGTCCGGGGCAGAGCCAGGAATAGCAGTGAGGTCTTAATTTCTGGCCCTGAGGAAGGGCCACATGACTCCAATCACGCCGCTCCATTACTTCTGTGTGACGGAGCCCGTGGATTTGGTCATGCCTTAATAAAGCGGGAACGAACGCCTTCCTTCCGCAGATCCCTCTCCTGGAGCTGTCGGTGCCACTCGCGCCCAGCCGGGAGCTGTCGACTCACAGGGCCACCTCCAGCACCCAAAACCTGGCAGGTGCCGTGCCAGGAGCCAGCAGGTCCCATTCCGGGAGGGCTGGAATGGCAGCGGGATCCCCATGGAATGCGCCCGTCACAGCACCCAATGCCAGCCCCAAACAAATGCCTGCAAAGAGACCCCAGCCCAGGGCTGCCCTAACACACCCATGAGCCAGCTGGAGACGCCAGGCCACGGGGGAAAAGAGAAAATTCCATGTTTTCCGGGCTCCCAGGGCAAGGAGGAGGTTTTCCCGGTGAGCTCCACGCTTGCCAGCGACGCCTGCGGAGATTGTCTCCAGCAGCAGACACTGACACAGGCAACCTATTTCTCCCTCCAGCCTCCTGAGCTCTGCAATGCAGCTTTCTTAAATATTGAATAAGTCTGCTGCTCTCACCACCTGCCAGTGCCAATGATGAGGTAATTTTTCCATTGACAAAGCCTGATGAGATTAATCCGGGTGGAAAGGGGCAGGTTTTGGGGATCATCCGCTCACCTGGAACACGGAGCGGCAGCCGGACCCCAGCCAACCAAGCCAAGCTGCTGCTCCGGTGCCAAGTGGGAGATTTTTGGGTGTCAGCGCCAAACGGGAGGTTTGGAAGTCGGATGGATCCAGACCGATCCTCTGTTGGGATGGTGGGGTTTGCACGGAGGCGCTGGAGCGGGTTCACGCTCTGCAGCTGGAGCCGGGGATGGAAAAATGGGGGATGAGGATGGGATTGCCCCCAGTGAGGAGAGGGGCATATTTTGGGGTGACAAGGACCCGCTGAGACCCCCTCAGATGAGCAGCATGAGGAGCAAACGCCGGAGTTGGGATGAGCCAGCAAGGAACTGTCTCCTCACCACTCGGGGCACATATCCCGAAACACCAAGTTCGGCTGGAAACCTCTCCCAGCTCCTGGGGACATTCCCAGCAATCCCCCAAGCCCATCCGGACCGGATCCTCCCCAGGAAGGGCTGCAAACCACAGGGAAGGCCAAGTCCTGCCCAGACCCCTGGCACACCCCACATCCAGCTGTGCCCTGAGTATCTCCCAAAATCCAGGCCCTTCCTTCCCCAGGAAAAGGAGTTTGCCCACCGCACACCCCACACCATTCCCTATGGCACATGGCTATAGGGGCAGTTAGCCGGATCTCCCTGTCCTCTGGCTCCAGGCAGGATTTGGAACTGTTGGATTTACCTGCAGAGGGGGAAAAAAAGGGGGAAAATATCCCCAAAAATATCTGCGGGAGCAGCTGTGTAACACTGCAGGGGCGGGAGGGCAGCCCAGCCCTGCAGGGTCCCACACTCCCTCAAATCCCGACATTCCGTCATTCGCCTCATCCCACGTGCGAATTCTTACAGAAAGTTCGGGCAAAACTGGGCAAGCTGCCTTCTGGATGGTGCTCGGGGAACGGCCCACGTGCGAGGTTTTCCTTTAAAAAGCAGGAAGGAGGGAGGCAGAGCTCGGCTGGCAGGAAGCCGCTGGGGCTGGAGCTCCTCCAGGACACCTGGAAACATCCGGCACGGGGACAGAACAACCCCAGAGGGATTTCTGTGTGTTCCCACAAGGAGCTGCATCCTCCGCGGGGTGGGATCAGAGACCTGAGTGCACCACAGCAGTGGGGGGTCCTGGGAATGTTTTTGGGAGAGACCCAGAGTTTTTGGGAAGGACCCAGAGCTTTCAGGAAAGACCCCAAGCCAGTGAGTCCCAGCCCTGGGGCCACCACATCCTTCAGCCCCACCCCAAACCCTCGCAGGGAGCAGCACCCCAAAACCTGCCGGGTCAGAGTGGCACTAATTAGTTAATTAAAGCTCATTGTGACAGCCACAGTCCACAGGTGACAGTGACAGACCAGAGGCAGGAAAGGCAAAGCGATGCCTCCGCTGGCCTCCAGTTAAATCCACCCCACAGCAGCTGGGAATCTTTGGGAACGCCAATTCCTTTTGGCTCGGCTAACGCCACCGCTGCCTTTAAATTCCCACAAGGTGTCGAGAACTGCCTTTATTCCACTCCCCCTGAATTCCCAGCTCCCCGCCATCCTCCAGACAAAGCTGCATCCCAAGGCAGCTGAGCAGCAGCTCAGTCAATTTTATTTAAGCAGCACGCTGACATTTCCTCCAGCAGCTCCTTCCCAAACCAAACACTGCTAGGATGCTGTCACAAGGATTTTCTCCCCTCGATTAATTACGGAAAAGACAATGGCAAAAAAAATAAATAAACCACTCCTGGGTGGATCCGACTCCCCCGGGGGTCCCGGAGGGGCAGATCCGGGTGATGCCCGAGCCCACCCGGTGCTGCCATCGCTCCTCACGCCGTGCGGAGCTGCTCGGCAACGGAAAGATCCGCAGGGATCCGGCATCGCACCCTCGATGCCGGGCACCGGGAGCACGGCCAGAGCCCCCGGCATCCTAGCAGGGACCCAGCACCCGCAGCGACAGCGGCTGGGGGAGGTTTGGCCATGGGAAGAGGCTGGGAAGCCCCAGCCGGGTGGGCTCGGAGGTGGCGGGTCCTGCTCGCTGCCAGGGCAGGGTGACAGTCCCCACAGGGCGGCCCCGGGATGGTCAGGGGCCGCGGTGTCACTCCACAGGAGCAGCACCGGGGGTGGCATTCCCGGGCTGGGGCGGAGGAGCCAAGCAGGGCCAGGCCGGCTCGGGGTCCGCACCAGCCTGGGAGCGCTGGGCTCCCAGTTTGCCCAGTTGCTCTCCCTCCCACAACGCCCTCGATACCTGGTTTCACGGAGCCAGACGCGCCCCCCATCACTGGCACCCCAGATCCAACCGGAGAGCCCATCCCCACCTCCCGGGGCTGGAGAAGGGAATTGCTGCCCCAACCTTTATAAACCGGCACGGCCTCACCCCCAGCCTAGCGAGGGCGGGGGGATTCCTCAGCCCGGCCTCGGCCAGCAGAGCCCCCTCCCTCCCCAGCGCTGGGCCCACCAGGAGCGCTTCATTACTCTCCGCGCTAATTGGCGCTGACTGCAGTGCCGGCGTCAGCGGCTGCGGGCGGGCGGGGGGCACCGAGCCGGGGCCACCAGCGAGCGGCCCCGGGGGTCACCGCTGCCGCCACCTCCCGGGGCCTGCGGCGGGCACGGGGTCCGGCTCGGCGTCACCTCCCGCGGAAAGTCCCTCAAAACTTAAGCGCAAAACGAGGCCGGGTCTCCCCTCACCCTCCCGGGCAGTTTCCCTCCCAAAGCCGGGAATGTCTCACCCCGCGCGTTCCCCGCGGCCGCGGAGGCGCAGCAGAGCCCCGCGATGGGCTCCGCGCTCCGCCCTGGCTGCCAAGGGGGCTCCGCACCGCAAATGCGCCTTCCCCACGGCCGGCGGGAGCCGGGGCAGCGCGGAGGGAAGTCTGGGAAGGAGCGGGAAGCAGAGCTGGAGCCAGGGGGACGGGGCTTGCGCCAGCCGGGGGCTGCCAGCAGGGATTCGCTGGAATCCCACCCTGCAGGTGCTGATGGCAAACAGCTCCCACCGCATCGCCACAGCGCTGCCCGAGGCTGCTGCGGGCGAGCAGCGCCCACCCAGCGCTCGCCTCCTGCGGGATGCGACAGCGATGCCGGGGCCGCGTGTGGGGCTCAGCCCCACGGCCCCCGGGCCCGTCGCTCCCCAGCGAGGCAGATCTGAGCCAGCCCCTCCGGCAGCAGCTCGCAGCTCGCTCGATCCCTCCCGGATGAATGATGCATCATCAACTAGAGCCCAGTGTCACAACATTAACAATATTTATTTTCAGGCTAAGCTGCAGCCTGGGCTTTTGATACCAGTAATTAAAGCAAATGGTTCATCTGTTCTCATCTCCTCAGCCCCGGAGCCAACTGGCCGTGTTTGGAAGCCTCGGGTTATTTTTTTTAAATTTTTTTTTTTTTTTTGGTCTTGCAGCCTCACGGGAAGAGGGGGATCAGGCTGATCCACACTCGCTCCCAGGATCCCGGGAGGAGCGTGGCACGGCCCGAGCCCGGAGCAGAGGCACGGCCGGGGCAGCCGCCCTGCTCGGAGCTGTTTCAGCAGGGAAATGAAGGAGTGCTCCTTACACAAATTGCTGCTCCAGCTGATAGCCAGAATTATTAGAAAGACACCAGCAAGAGACACAATCGGGTCCCTTTTCTGGAAGAACCCATCCCAGCCGCCTCATTCCCGAGGTGGTTTTGCCTCCTGGAGGTTCCAGGCTGCTCCGGGAAGGTTTTCGCTGCCGTTTGCAGCACTTTGGTCCATCCTGGGAAAGCAGCGGCGCCTGCCAAAGCCCTTGGGCCACACCGAGCTGGGCAGCGATGCCCTTGCAGGGCCCCAGCAGGGAGCAGAGCACCCCAAAATGTCCCCGCAGCAGGGTCGGGGCGCTCCCCGCATCCCCCCGGTGCCAAGGGGCTCAGCCTTGGTGCCACCGCAGCTCCCGCCGGGCGCACTCCGGGAACGGGGAAAAGAGCCACTTTTGGGGGCTTCAAGCCCCGCGGATGCCCATCACACTTCAAAGTTGTCCGCACACGGCGAAGAGGAGCAGCAGCACCCAGAGCCTCCCTCCGGCCGCACCCACGGGCGCTGCCAGCCCCACGCAGCGCCGGGGACCCGCTCCAGCCGCGGATCCACGGGCGGATCGCGGGGCGGGGGGCGTCACCCACCGCCCGCACGCTCCGGGATGCCGCAACTTTCCCGGGCCGGGAGCGGGGTGCGGGGGCGAGGCGCACCCCCGGGGGTGCATCCCGATCCCCCAGAGCTGCATCCCGAGCCTGTCCCTGCGGAGCCCCGCGGCACCTCCCGAGCCCCCCCCGCTCCGGCGCCGGGGGAGCCCTGATCCCCCCCTTACCTGGGCCGGGGTCCCGGCGTGCCGGGGGTCCCGGGGGTCCCGG
>VZTX01016307.1:0-20282 GCA_013400915.1 Pardalotus punctatus
CCTGCCCGCCTTCCCACGGCACCCGCACCCACGCGGGGCTACGGGCGCGTCCTCCCCGTGCGCCCCTCGCTGTCCGCTCGCTGCCTGGCTGCCGGGGTCCCGCACCGCACCGCACCGCGCCGGGGGCCTGGCGGGGCGGGGGCCGGAGCCGGGCGCTGCTTCCTGGGGGATGCTGGGGAGGACAGGGCCGGAGCAGCCGGGCTCGCTTCCCGCGGCAGCCTCCGGAGCGGCGTGGGAGATGCTGCGGGGCTGCGTGTCCTTGGAGGCCCGTGCTGTGTGCTCAGCTCGGGAATGACCTGGCAGAAGGCCTCCCGCCGGGCTGGGGACGCACAGGGGGCTGCTCGCGATGATGTTTCACCTGCTCTCCCTTTTCGTTTGCTAGCATGTCCCGCTGGACAGGAGCGAGTGGCCACCCCGGATGCCCACGGCCAGCCGCTGGCCTGGCTAGACGTGTAGGCGTTGTGGAGGATTTCAGAGGTAGCCTTGAAAGCAGTAATTCCTCACTCTTTTCCCCCCCTCGGCAGCTCGGACTCCACTGATAATTTTGAGACCCCTGAAGCAGAAACACCAACCTGCTCGCCACTCAAAGAGTTCTACAAGCCACCAGGATCGCCAGAGTCTGAGGCCAGGACCCAAGGTAAAGAGCCAGCATGCACCTTCTGCTCTCGGTGCTCTGCTCTGTCCTCGGAAAGGCAGGGTGGGGCCAAGGAGTAGAATTCACGGGCTTTGAGTAATGCCTGCTGCATTTTTGGTGGTTAATGGCCTGGACAGTTCACATGCTGGGGCTGGCCTGGGCGCTCCACAAAGAGCTGTGGTGGGTTGATTGAGAGGAACCTGAAGATGCTGTTGAATTATTTTATCAGTTAAACATTCCTCTGACACTTCCCCTGCAGTCTGGGGGCTGCCCTGACTGCTGCTGGCTGGTGGGACCTTTCTCATGTGTACCCCAGGTATCACTCACCCCTGGCTCTCGCACAGGAGCGGCAAGATGCCAGGTTTGTGTCCCCCAGGCTGGTCAGTGGTAGGGGTTTCATTGCACAGGCCATTTTTCCCTGGAGTTAGGTGTCCTCACTGTGTAGCTACTGTTAAATATGCAAAAGCTCAACACTGCTAAACCCTATTTTTTGAGAAATTGCAGGGGATCTGCTCTAACTGTGTGGGGTTTCCTTTGCTGGTGGGTCCTGAACTGTTTTGCAGGTTTATCCTTGTGTCCTGCACTGCTGCTGCTCCCCTGAGTGTGGCTCCCCATATTAGCCTGTGGCCTTTTGAGGACCCCGGGCTCCCTGCTGTCTCCATACCCTCCTCTTCAGGGGTGTGTGCTGGTGTCCATGGCTGATCTTGGTGTTTACCTCTGTTTTATGCTGCTAGGAGGAAGTTTTGAAGCTCTGGCACTGCTGCAACAACCCACTGGAGGTTATTGGGGGAGGGCAGGGAGGAGACCTCCCCTTCCCTCTGCTCTCAGCAGGGCAGGGTGGCTGGGCAATGTCAGGATGTTTGTGAGCCCCCAGGGGGATCTGCAGGAGAGCAGCCTCTCCGAGGCGCAGGGCAGTATGTGGTGGGCCAGGAAGTCCTGGACAGGCAGTCCTGAGCATTCCCTGCCCTGTCTTGACCCTCACTGCTACAGACCCTGGTATGTGATGTGCAGTGTTGTGCTTTCCTTGAATGCTCACAGCAGCGGCTGGGAACTTTCTGCAGGGCCGGTTTCAGAAGACATGGGCTCACTCCAGACTGCGGGTCCTTCTGAGCAGGAGCCCAGGCACTGTGGACCATGACAGTAAAAGGATGCCATGGCTCTCCATCTCCTGTGGTGTTGTTCTGCTTTTGGGGTGGATCTGAGTGCTTATTCATCCCTGTGGGAACCATGGGTTTGTTTGCTGTGATGGAGGGAGCACTCTGTTCACGTTTCCAATAATCACAGCTCTTGGAATAATCCTTTTAAGAAGGGATGATAGAGACATCTTTACTTTGGGGATAATGTCTGGGGAGGGGGAGAGCGAGATAAAGGCTTTCCAAGCAGGGAGGAGGATCATTTCTGCCAAAGCTTAGGGAAACGCATTGCCTCAGACTCCAGGGTGTCAGTGTTCCCGTGTGCCTGTGCCCCTTGTCCTGGGATGAGCAGCTCCTGCTCAGCAGCGAGGGAGTAGCTGCTCCTGCACACAAAGCTCCCAGTGTTCTGGAGGTGAGGGCATGATCTCCGGCAAAAGCTGTTTTTCTGTGCTGGCTGGCAGAGAGTGGGATGTTGGAGGCGGCAGAGCCAAACCACCACTGCGCTTGTCTCCAGCCCTGCCCTGCCCGTGTCTGGCTGTGTCTCTTCAGTTTGTCTGGAACGGTGGAGGGAAAGGATTGTCGAGGGGTGGATGCGTTTGTAGCGTGCAGAGGCACCCTGGGGTGTTTCATCGCTGTACCGATGTGATCCATGTGTTAAGGCCTCATCTTCACGATGCTGCTGCTTCACAACAGCCCGTGCCCTTCCGTTTGGCTGCAGCTCGGGAGCAGCAGTGGGAGCAAATGCCAGGATGGAGGCAATCCAGTGTAACGGCTGCTTGTCAGCACCGGCGAGAGCTGCTGCCCTGCAGTGCCTGGGGAATAGCTCTGGCCATGCTGGGGTGTGTGGGGGCAGCGCCAGAGCTGGACCTGAGGGCAGGCATGGCACCCCTCAGGGCGAGGAGCAGACACTGTCTGTTGTAGAGTTGCAGTCTCACTCTGCCTTGGGAATAAATAGGGTGAGGAATGTGTGAGACAGAAGCTGTGACTCCAGGGCTGGCTGCTCCGTGCACAGCCAAGAGGTGACCTGGGTGTGTTAAACCCTGTCCTTGGGGACAAGAATTCTGCCCTGGTGGGGGCTGTAGTGAGATTTTATGGCCACTCAGGATCACTCGGTTTCCTCTTGCTCTCTCAGATGGTGGGACTCTAATTCTGTCCCACTCTTGCTCAAGTTATCTCCAGTCATCTACCAGTAGATATTTTGCACAAGGAAATGAGCAGAAGCAACAAATCAGGAGCCATCTGTACTGGGAGTGGGCTCTTGCTGCCGTTAGCCTGACGCAGGGCACGTGTTTTCCGGTGCGTTAGCAGCATCGTTTGCCGGTATGCTAATTCTTAACAGAATAGATTTAAAAATAGATCAACGGCTGTTAAACACAAGCGGAAAGCCAAAAGAGGAAAAAAGTCGTTGGCGATGTAGGACTGATGTATGGGCCAGATATCCTGTGCTGAGACGGAGAAGTGCATGACTGAGACCGAGCACTGCCCTGAGCCGAGTGCAAGGCCCGGAGAGTGGAGGGGCTGTTCGTGCCCGTGCTTGGCACGGGGGCCGTGCAGGGATCGCTGCTGCTTCACTTGGCGGCTGCCCGTGGGATGGAAAGGGCGCTGAGCCTTTGCCTTGCAGCGCTGCCGCTGCCAAGTGTTCCTGATTCATTTGAGGGATGGCGTGTTGGAAAGCTGTTTAAGTTGGTGTTTGTGTTTAATTTCAGCCTGAGGAAGACAAGCGAAGCAATTTTAATGCACAGGCACAAAGTGCCTATTACTGCGGTGCCAGACTGTCCTGTCTGTTTTTCTTTAGAAAGTAACAAATCTCTGTTTTCACTTTGTAGCATCCTTTCCAGGTACTCACCTGGATCTGGAGCAGGTTTGCAGCCTGTGCACAGCCGGGACAAGGGCTGTTCTGGGGGATCCAGCATGCCCTGTGCTGGGTCCATGTTTGGGACAGACCCTGGAGTCACTGTGTGTGCCATGCTCCTGACCGTGTTCCATTTTCATGCTGGGACTAAACTGCCCCCCTCTGCAGGGCACAGTGCCAGAGGTGGAACAGGAGGCCTCAGGGTCACCTTTCTGGGATGCTGCAGTAAGGCACCTGCTGGGATGCCCGTGGGAAGGGCTGGTCTGAGGGGGAGAGCTGTGTGTGGTCGGTGGCTGCCAGCCTGCCTTCTTCTGGGGTCCCATGGGGCGTTCAGCACAGTTTTGGCCCCAAAGGAGGATTTGAGCAGTGAGGGGGAGCTGCAGGACTGCAGGACAAACTGGTTTCCCTGGCAGGAGCCATGAGCGGAGGGAGTACGTGCGGAGCCAACACGGCTGCTCACAACGTGACTGCCTGGGGCTGGCAGGAGCTGAGGATGTTGGAGCATTCAGAGGAGGAACAGGGAGAGCTGCAGGCAGCGTGCCGGGCTTGGGGAGGGCTCCGTGGGGGAGAGCCAGTGCTGCACTGGGGTATTGCCATGCTCTTACTCAGTGCTGCTGGGCAGCTGCTGGGCTTGGAGCAGAGAGTTTGGCTCTCCCTATGCACCCCACGGCCTTCAGGCCACTCTTTTCTGCATCCCGTGTAATTGTTCCCACAGCAATATGCGCTCCCATCATGCTGCATTGAAGGCAGAAGAAATGTGGAGGGGGAGGAACTAGGGGAAAACACCCCTGAGCTTGCAGAAGGGACATTTCTGCTGCAAAAGATTTCCAAAACCACAGGCGCACACCTGAGCTGCTCTTTGCCTGCGCCTCCTGCCTCCCAGTATATCCCAGTTCCTCAGCTCTCAGACTGGCTGAGCGGGTGGGCTGTGCTGCAGGAGGGCTGGAGTGGCTGCGCTCTCTTGGGTGTAGAAAATGAGGGACTCACAAAATTGGAAAACCTGGGTGGGTGCTTCTTCTGATTTTTGTGGCAAAATGATTCTGATAGATGGCCACATGTGCCAGCGCTCCTTCCCTCCCCACCCTGTAGACACCACAGCATGGAGAGGTGGTTTGTGTGCCGACTGCTTGTTATTCAAGAAGTAATTACTCATTGCTTGGGTTAGAAACCAGGATGGGCTCATGTCTGTGAGAACAGCAGCTGCCAGACCTTCCGCTGGGAACGTAAAATGCACTTAAATAGTCCTTTTGCCCTGACTTTGAAGTCTGTTCTTCTATTCAGGACTGTCTCAGGAAGGCTTCAAACAGCTGAGCAGCACAGCAAGTGTAATAAAGTTTTCTTTGGGGTCTGTTAAGGAGGTTTTCCTGGTTCCTAATGATGGGAAGGCCTGGCAGGCGCTGCCTCAGACTGTTTCCTGGCTGCACTCCAAGTACTCATCCACTGGATTTGTGTTTACTGGTGCATTTTCTGGGGCATCAAGGCAATGTCTACTTGGAGGGAGCTTTTTTTTGCTGTTAGAGGAAACATTTTTGCAGTCTCAGGGAGGACTAGACCCTCATGATTCATTTCCATGGCTTTTAGCATCCTGGGGATCAATTATGCAAACCACGAGCCATCAACTGAGTCAGGATTGTTGGCTCCACGTCCTGGATTAGTCCTGGGACCAGATATTTGCCTGATTCACTTTTCTTCTGCCAGCTTGTGACTCGCTCTGTTACCAGCAAACATGAGCCGGTTGCAAATGCCTGGCGATAGGAAAAACCTTTCCTGGATGTGCTCGGGGATGGGGGTCCATGGGAGGCAGTGGTTGGTGTTCCCCCACCTAATGTGGGGATGCTCAAGGTGACTTCTCTCTGCAGCTGTCACCTCTGTTCCAGGGCAGGACTGGGGCAGGGACAGGTGGATTTCCCTGCCACAAGCTCTTCATCACCCAGGCTGCTCTTCCCAGCCACATTTTCAAACCAGTTTGGTCCTTGGGAGAGCATTGGTTCTGTTCTGCCCTTGGAGGACTTGGCTAGACGGTGTCTCCCTGGAAAGGTGCCTGTGAGGGCTGCAGGTCCCGCATGCTCCCTGATCAGTGCTGGGCATCCCAGCATCCTGTTTCGCCTTATCCCATGAGTCTGTGCAATTGTCCCTGGCTGAGGTGCAGGAGAAACACCAGATGTTTTTCCTCTTGTGCCTTGGCACACCTGTGCCACAGTCCTGGCTCCGGGTGCTTGGTGGGTGCAGCTTTCAGGATGCCTCAGTAGAAAACAGCTCTTATCCATCCCTTGATAGCAAAGAAAAGATTAAACAGTAAAAGGATTGAGGGGAAAGGATTAAGTCATGGATCAGGATTTGTCATTAGAAGATGCTGATAGCAGTGTGGAGAGCCTGGTGTGACTACAGGAGGATTTGTGCAGGTGGAGAGGCAGCTTGTGTCAGGCAGCTTCTCCTGCCTGGTGCACATCCAGCACTGGGTGACTGACCCCCAGATCCCTCCTGCAGCCTGTTTCTGCTCCTTCACTGAGCACACCCTTCCATTCCCCTTCTCCCTGGGGCCTGCTTATTCACATTTCGTGGTATTGTCTCATGTTATGTGTCCCTGAACTCTTCTTTCTAATTTTTAACTCTCTGCCCAGGTGAGCGGTGAGTTCCTGTCATCTGGCAGGAGGGAAGCTGAGTTTTGGGTCAGTGGATCCCCCATAAAATCTGACCCTGGAGCAGCTGTGAGGAGGGAACAGAAACCCCTCTGGAAAGGAGTGCACCACAGGTCAGGTTTAACCATCTCCTTTTATCTTTTCAGAGCCAGGTGGCCATGGTGACCTGCTGGTAGGGGAAGTCCACCGGGACAGCTCGCCTGGGAAGCACCCCAAAGATGAGGCTCAACCAGAGATTGGAGCCCCTAAAGCCAGTTTGGATGCTAAAGGGGAAACTGACCCTGACAACTCGCCCCTGATGCAGCCCCTGGCCGGGCTGGGCTGCAAGGCTGACCCTGGTCACACTGCTGTGCCCGCTGTGGAGCCAGCCCCTGTGGCCCATGTGGGCACAGCCACCTGGGAGCAGGTCATGTCAGGAGGGGACACGGCGGACACTGGCCCGGGGCTGGTGCAGCTGGGGGCTGATGCCCTGGCCCAGGACCTGCCTGGGAAAGGGAAAACACCTTCGCTGGCAAGGAAGACAGATGAAGCCACAGAGGAGACCCAGGTATCCTGCCAGCTTGACCCTGAGCAGCGTGACAGGAGTGGGAACCCCTTTGTGGCAGGGGGCTGCCAGCTACAGAGCTCTCCCCCGACAGCCCCACGATGCCTTCCCCATCCTGATGAGCTTGGGGGGGACCTGGCTCTGGAGGCCACAGGGCAGGTCTCGAAACCTGAGGTTGATTTTAAGGAGGTGAGAGAGAATGTGGAGGCCAAGCCAGCTTCACCCAGGAGGGGCAGCAGGATCCCAGCCAGCAAGCTGACACCAAAGAGACACAGAGAGTCCCCCAGGAAGCCCCCTGAGGATGTGGAGAGGGGTCCTACGGAGCCACCACCTCCCCAGGGCTCGCCCCAGCTGGGTCCCACGTGCTGGGACTGCCCCGGTCTCAACTCTCTTGGTGGCAGCTCTGCGCTACAGAATTTGTCGGCTCTCCCCAAGGGCTCTTATCAGTTTGACCCAAATAATTTTGACTCCATGGATCCATTCAAGCCCACCAAGACCCTTGCCAGCACCGATGCCGACTCTTGCTCCACCACGGATAACAGCCTCAATGAAATCCTTGAATCTCAGACACTGGAGATGCAGGACGGTGCCCTGAAAGGCAGAGACTCCCCCAAGAAGCCCAAGTCACGCCTGATAACGTGAGTGCCAGTGTGTGCAGAGCTGGGGCTGCAGCCCCTCTGTTTTCCCTGCGGGCAGGCAGAGCTGCCGTGGTGGAGGTGGTGATGGAGGTGGTGATGGAGGTGGTGATCGTGGTCCTGCCCCAGTGCCTCCTGAGCGAGCCCAAAATCCTGCCTGTGCACTTCAGGTTCTGCTGCTGCCTCAGTTTTATCTGCCTGTTGTCCCAGCAGAGGCCAGTTCCCCTCTGCCTGTCAGTACCACTGATGGGAGGAGAGGGATGGGTATCCTGGAGCAGTGCCAGTGTCCTGAGTCCCAGGCAGAGCAGGGAAGGCTGGACTGGGACCCCCTTACAGGATCACCTCTTTGGAAACTGTGTGGGGGTCCAGCTGGTGGGTCGAGGTGTACATGTGGTGTCAGAGGAAACCCATAGTGGAGGCTGGAGCCGATGGGTTTGCTGGACACGTGCAGGGATGTGCAGGAGCTGGTGGATGTAGGTGTGGTTGGTCAAATGTAGCTGAGACATTTTGTGAGCTGCCACTGAATTTCTGTTTGATATCAGAGAAAGAGAACAGGTTGGACAGGTAGACTCTCTGCTGTCAGATTCTCCAGTGAGAAAATTAGATGGTTGGTTTTTACAGAGAGAAAAAGAAAACCTTGGAGGCAAAAATCAGGCTGTGTTGGATGTTTTTGTCCAGGAAATACTTTACAGAGAGTAGATATGAATTTTCTAAGAGCTGGTGTTCCCATGTGTGGCTGTGGGTGCGCAGATCCAGTGGGGAGGGGAAGCAGCAGGGAATTCTCTGCTCCACTCTCTGTCACCTTGGAGCAGCACAAGCAGGAGGATGTTTCTCTGGCAGTGAGGTTTGTGTTTGGATTTCACCCCGCTGCTGTGGATAGCAAACGCAGGATCAGAGCATCGTGTGTGTGTGTGTGTGTGTGTGCCTTCCCAAAGACTGAGCTGGGCACTTCACTGTGCTTCTCCAGAGCAGAGTTAACATCCAGGTCTTTTCACACACTCTTCTTCTCTCCATCTGTCTGTCTCTCTCCCTGTCCGTGCTTTGATGCATCAGGACTACTGAGCAAGTGAAATTTCTCTGTTTTCTGTTGTAAGTACTCTCTGCTGTATTCCTTTTCTTTTCCTTTGCTGTTTTTGTCCTCTCTCTGGGTGTGTGCTGCCCCACTTGTCTCCATGGCATGCTGCCTCCTTCTGCCCTTTGACTTGTGCTCTCTGCTGTCTGGTTTGTGTCCCACACCCCTCGGCGGGGTCCCCAGGGTGGCCTGGCCTGGTGAGTGTCTGGGAGCAAGGGAGGAGAGGAGAGCCGAGCTGAGCTGCACCGGAGGCGCACGCCTGTGCTTGTCCTCGCAGCATGCCGCCTTGCAGCATCTTCTGATGGTGGACAAGTGCTCAAAACCTTCAGCTGATGGAGGGGGAGCAGGTTTTTGTGCAATCCAGAGCTGTTATCTTGGTGCTGGGGGGAGCTCAAACCAGCTTCCAGGTGATGTGATAACCCTGGCACAGGAGAGGGTGGCAGAACAGAGGAGGGGGAGGACATGGTGAGTTTGACTGCTCGTGGCAGGGCATGAGGGAGGAAAAACAGTCCAGAGTGGTTCTTTCATGTGACTCAGGTGTGCATGGCAGCGTGCAAAGAAACCTCCATGTGCCGTGCCACGTCGCTCGTTGTGCTCTGCTGCGCATGTGTGCGATGGGGTGGGGAGGCTGGAGAGCGCAGTGACAGTGGGTGGGGGCGATTCCATGAACCTGGGAACAGCTCACTGCGGTCCTGCTCGAGCCTTTGCCCATGTTCCTGCAGCCAGGAGTGCCGGGTCTGAAGGCTGGGATCCCTGCAGTGGCTGTCACACTGTTCCAGCTCAGCAAGTGTCTCCTGGGGGGTCAGATGTGGCCACGAGCCTGGGAGATTGCTGAGTATGGAATATGAGGGGCTGAGATGCAGGAGAAAAGCTCATGCTCTCACCCACATTGCCACCGGGACTGTGCCTCTGCTGCCTTGCACTGTGCCGGTGCCCCGTGTGCCAGGCTGTGGCCGTGCCTGCAGTCCTGCGCACATGGCCTCGGGATGGGTGTCTTCAGGAATGTAGGATGACGTTCCAGGGACAGCTTCCTCACTGAAGGGCAAGGGCACCACCTGCAAGACCTGCTTGGGCAAAACTTCCCACCCGAGGGGCCCTTCTCCTTGGGACAGCGTTTGCGTCAGGCAGAGCGTTTGTTCGAGGCGCAGAGCCTTGCCCCGGTGCTCTCCCACCGTGCCCTGGCCGTGCGCATCTGACTCGCATGGGAGATGTGGAGAAGTCCCAGACAAACCTCCAGCTGCAGGGACAGGGCATGAGCCAGCCTGGACGTGGTTCTTCCTGCAGAAAGTCGACATGCACCGAGGCCTCGGGTGCTGTTGTGCTGGACACGCGGGGCGAGGGTGCAGCGAGGGAGATTCTTCTTTGCTGGCTCCTTGGCAGTCGCCTCTCTCGCCATCAGCCCCTTGGGGTTCTTGCTCTGCTCCTTACCTTCATCAGGAATAAACACCTCACAGACAAACCCAACTGCTGTGTAGTCATGTCTTTTGTTTGCCTGTTCCTCCTGTTCCTTCCAGAACTTGCTCTGCCTCGGTGTTCACTGGTGAGTGGGGTGCTGGCACGCGGCGGGCGCAACGCTAGTGCTGGGCCTGCCTCCCCCTGCTTGGGCTGCTCGCACGCGTCCCCGCGTCCCCTGCACCGCCCCTGGGCCCTGCTCAGCTGCTGCTTCTCTCTCCTGCAGGAGCGGCTGCAAGGTGAAGCAGCACGAGGCGCAGCCCCTGGTCCTGGACGTCAGCACTCAGGTACGTGGGGTCCCATCCCCAGAGCTGCAGGCTGGGCACAGGGATGCTGGGGTGGTGGTGGGGGGAGCTGGGCTGGCTGAGCTTCAGGCTGGCATCTTCCCTGTGGGCAGTTCCTGATGGGAAGGGAAGGAGGAGGGCTGGTGGGGAGCAGCTTACCAGTGGATTTTAAGCCTTCCATTGTTTCCGCGGAGTATCCAGCAGCTCACCTGGTGGCCTGATCCCCACAGATTAGCCCAGTCTTGCTTAACTGCGTATTTTGATCCTGCAGAATGAAGGAGTATTGATCTCAGAAATCCCAGATATTACAAATCGGGATGGACGTGCCACTGATGAGGAGAAGTTGGCCTCCACCACCTCCACGCAGAAACCAGCCGGGCTGGAGAAGAAGGCCGAGCCAGAAGATGACCTGGAGTACTTTGAGTGCTCAAATGTCCCTGTGTCCACAGCGAAGCACAGACCAGAGGCAGGTAAGGAACAGCACTGTTGCCTTCAGCTCTGGGAATGCACCGTGCCTGCCCCCAGAGAGCCTCTGCAGCCTCTAGCAAGGAATTGGTGCTGTTGAGGCAGTGCAGCCCCATCAGTTTATTTATACTGACAGGGCTAAAGGCTGCTGCAGGTTCTAATGGAACCTCCCATTGCTTTCCTGCACTATTTCTGGTATGGAAAATGATGTTCCAGGCTGTGTTTATTTAGACTTTGGGTACAGAGCACTCTCCCCACAGTGCTGCAGTGGGATGTGGCTCAGGCATAAGGTTCCCTCCCCATGGTCCTGTGCCTCCCTGACTCCAGTGCTCACTGCTGAGCCAAGAGCTGAGCAGAGCAATTGCCCACCACTCGGAGCATCCTGCCTGACACCCGGGCTGCAGGGTCCCTGCTCAGAGTCTGTGCCAGGACCAGAGCTGCCAGGACCTGGTGTCCCGGCACAGGGGCTGTGGTTGATGGAGATTTCAGTAATGCTACAGAGAACTCCACTACTGCTCCTGGTGGAACTCTGCTGTCAGGCTCCCATGTAATTGGCCTCTCTGACCAAACCATTACAAAATAATTAAAAGCCAGGCAACATGACGTTTAATCAATAGCCAGATCCTAGGTGCAAGCAGGAGAGATCACCACGGGGGGTTTGCAGCCCCTCCCCTCAGCAGGGACCCATTAATCGTTTCTCCCGATGGCTGTGCTGGGCTGCCGACTCCAGGGAGAGGAGAATGCTCCTTTGTCCTCAGGGGAGGAAAATCTGACAGTCAAGGGAGAGGCTGGGAGGGTTTATTTATTGCTGCTGGTCTTGGAGGGCCAGGCAGGTGCATGGGCTCGGTGCTGTCTGCAGGGACAGGGTGGGAGCTGTGGGTGCAGCTGCTGGCACAGGGATAAATGGAGGGAAACAGTGGGAAGTCTGCGGTCACCAGCATTACATTACCTCCTTCCTTTCCAAGCTGAGCTCTCTAAATACACTGTTCTCTGCCTGGTTAACACATGAATCATGTCTGCAGTTGTGTGAGTCAGGTCCATAAATTACCCCCCATGCTATGTGAGGCAGCACCATGTCTGCAGGTCAGGATGTCCCTCCTGCAAGGCAGGGTGTCCTGTGAGGCAGTGTCCCACAGGTCAGGGTGTCCCATGCCTTGCAGATGTGGAGAGATGTTTTTAATCTCCTGTATGCTAGGAATAGCAGGGGCCATGTGGCAGCTCCTTTGGAGGGCGTTGAGAGTGGCTGGCGTGGGCTGATATCAGCTTGTGCTGTTCGGAGTGGTCTGAGCATCTGGTCTATTCCAGCATCCTGCTGAAGTTCAGGACGTCCTGTGCCTCTTCCTCCTCCTCGGCTGCTGTGCTCCCAGGCATGGCTGGCAGCCCTAGGGACATGGGCACAGGCTGAACTGCCACCAGAGGGGAGTGTTGGTTTCCACTTCAAGGAGTGCAGGAAGGCTGGCAGGGTGCGTGTTGTGGCACCTGGGAACAGCGTTTAACGGTGACCTTAGCAGTGCTGGGGACTCAGTGGTCTTAGAGGCTTTTCCAAGCAAAACGATTCCATGCAAGGGCAAGAGTGGGGGGCAAAGACGCCTTTGGGAGGGGAAGCTCAGGGTATGGAGAGGCTTAGAGATACCCTCCTACCTCTGCATAAAAATCTGCATGTGCCCAGGGTCCTGTTTCAAAGTCAATAAAAGGTTGTGTTTCATTGTCTTTAGGTTTTGAAAAAGAGATCTGCAAGCAGATGGAAAAGGATGGGCCTGGCATCTTCCCTGTGAGTGCCTCTCGCTTTTTCCTTTCTGAAATGAGGTTCTTTGGGATGTAAAATTCTTGACAAGACCATGCAGGGACTTGATAAAAATAGTGGAGATTTCCCAGCAGGCCTGGAGGAGCCTGGCAGAGACTGATCCCTCCTGGGTGGGCGCTGTGGTGTGTGAGGGAGGGAGGGATGCTGGGGCCAGAGTAGGACTGGTGCAGAGCCAGGGCTGCACTGGAAAGTGGCTGAAGGACAGGGAGAGGGCAGAGGAGACCGTGGGGAGGGGACAAGCTGCTGGACACGGGTTGTGTCTCACGTGGAATGTCCAGGGCTGGCTGTGACAGCCCATCAGTGCCGCTGCCTTCTCCAAGGGATCCTCAGCTGCTGCTCTCAGGAAGGCAGCTGCCATCAGAGATGGGGGAAGAGTGAAAAAGCCCTGGCTCTGCAGCCACACTGACCCTGGCGCCCCAGCAGCAGCAACACTGTGCTGGGGCACCCTGACATGTCCTGAGGAACCCCAAGACCTCTGTGCTGCAGGGAGCACCCTGTGCCAGTTTAGCTGCCCCTGGCCAAAGCTGCTCGAGTTGACAGGCAGATGACAACGAGATTAGCAACATCAGCAAAAGCAACTTCTCTGATACAGATTTAACTGTGCTGAGCCCCACAAGGACATGAGGCAAAGTGAACCCAGGAGAGCCTGGGCAGGCTCTGGCCCTGCCAGCAGGCTGGGGTCACCCCAAAGGTACCTGCAGGTGCTCAGATGGGCACCTGCTTTTGGGAGGTACTGTGGGAGGCTGCTGCCAAACCACACCGGGCTGAACCTCCTCAGTGTCAGGGTTCCCGGACCCAAACCTGCCCCCAGGGGAGGCTCCCACCACTGGCCATGGCTGCAGCAGAGCTATGGGAGCCGGGAAGGGCTCAGGGTGCTGGAACTGATCAGCAGCTGAAGCTCCAGGGAGGAGGGGAGGGGAGAAGTGCTCTTAGTGCTCTCATTTCCAAAACGTGAGGAGCAGGCTGCCTCCTTCCTCCGAGCACTTCTCTATTTATGGCCTGGCAGCCCGTTCCCAAGGAGATGCTGCGCAGCTGTCACTCGGCTGGGCGATGAAAGGAGGAACAGGCGGTGGTGTCAGCCTGGCTTGGAGGAATGTTTCTGGAGGCCTGTCAGGCTGCAGGATCCCCCGGAGGAAGGGACAGGGTCAGAATCCAGTCAGGAATCAGCACCTGGGCCATGGGGCTGAGCTTTCCCCCAGTTTGGTCTCTGTGGGTGCAGCACTACTGCACAGGAGGTGCACAGCAGCTGGGCTTTGGGAAGGGAAGGCGGTGAACAATGGGGGTACAATCACCCCAGTCCTTTGTAGGGACACCCAAAATGGCAACAGGAGGGTGCCAGGATCTCTGTGAGCGTCTCCTATTCCTATAGAGCTCTCCTGGACACCTGGAGCAGCAGGGATGAGCAGGGCTGTGCCTTGGACCCCTGCTCTGCAGAGGGGTGAAGCCTGCTCCCCCCACATCTCCCTTGGGCATTTGGGTGCTCAGCAAGGCCCAGTAAATGTCCCTGCAGCTGCCAGCAGCAATTTGAGCACGTCAGCTGCAATGATGTCCCCCCCAGACTGGGAGGGCTTGGAGACAGGCAGCCCAGACCCCTGCAGACCACCCCCCGCCTGTGGCTCTCAGTCAGCAGACACTCTGCAGGCTGGGGATATTTTTAAACCAGCCGTGGGATAAGGGATGTTGGATGTGAGCACATCTGTGCTTGGAGCTGGGTCTCCTCCTTGTGAAATGGGCCCTTAGTGGGTCTCCCTTTCAGGACATTGCTTCCCTGGGGAAGCTCATTGGTGTCCTATTGCTCCCAGGAAGGGAAGGCACTAGAACCTCACATAAGCTGTGCCAGGTGTCAGATGCAGGTTCTGGGCTCTCTGTGTGTGCAGAAAGGGAAATTCAGTACTTGAGCAGAGGCTGATAAAATAGGGGACAACACTCCAAACAGGAGAGGTGGGTGAAAGGAAATCGCCCACAACATCCCAGCTGGGTAATTCCCCCAGGACAATCCCGGGCTGTGCTCCATGGATAAGTGTCCCAGCACGAGCAGGAGCGAGAGTCCCCTGGCTGGCATCTGCCTCAGTGAATCCGAGAAGGCGGCTGTGCTCACGCTCATCAGAGAGGAGGTAACAGCTGGGTCCCTGTCCCCTGGCGCTGCCCCTCACTGCACCTCACCACGGGGGGAGCAGGGGCAGCTCTGCTCTGCCTGGGGCAGGGGGTCTGATCCCCTGTGTGGGACAGTGAGGGGACACCCCTCAGAGCACATCCCAAGGGTCCCATGTCTGCTGCAACCCAGATAATCACCAAGGAGATCGAGGCCAACGAGTGGAAGAAGAAATATGAGGAGAGCCGGCAGGAGGTGTTGGAGATGAGGTACGAGCTGTCCCCTGGCACAGCTCTGCTCCGGCAGCGCTGGGCTCTGCGCGCTCCCGGCAGGAGGAGGCCGAGCGGGATGTAATGGGATGACACGGATCAGGCTCACCAGGGTGGGATGGCTTGGGAGAGATGTTCTCTTAGTGCTGGTGCTGTGTCAATCCTGCTCATTCCTTTGTTGCAGGAATAAAATCCCATTAGCTGGGGCAGCCCCAGTGGCAGAGACAGCTCTTGGCCTGAAGCAGCAGTGATGGGCGTTGCAGCCCCAATATCTGGGTTGTAGCCCCAACATCTGGGCCCTGTGACTGCGCTGCTGCAGGGGTGCGATGGTGGCGAGGCACGGGCCAGCAGGGCCTCCTGTGGGGCAGGTTGCTGTCAGTGCAACTGGAGGTGCATGTCCACAAAAAGGTGGCCTCTCACCTGGTTTTTTTTCCTTCTAGGAAAATCGTGGCTGAGTATGAAAAGACCATTGCCCAGATGATAGGTAAGGAGCTGTCACCTCGCCAGGTGTTTGGGGCAGGGAGCTGACTGCCACAGACATCTCCACTCGGTAACTGCGCCCTTGTTGTTTGTTCTCCGTCACAGAGGATGAGCAGAGGACAAACATGACGTCTCAGAAGAACCTGCAGCAACTCACGATGGAAAAGGACCAGGCTCTGGCAGACCTGAACTCGGTGGAGAGGTCCCTGTCAGATCTGTTCAGGAGATACGAAAACCTGAAGGGCGTCCTGGAAGGATTTAAGAAGGTCCTTACCTTGGGTTGCCCTTTCTCCCTGCACCTCTGGTCCCTGGGCGCAGGGTTCCTGTGCAGCCACACTCCATTTTTCTATGCCACTGAGCTGGATAAGCGGCTCCAGCATAAAGCAGAAGTTGGTTCTATTTAAAAGCTTTTTTTTTTTGCACTCAGAACAGTATCTATCATCACATCAGAGCAATGTCTCTGTGCCCAGTCCCAACACAGATGGATGTACTTTCTTTTCCAGAATGAAGAAGCTCTGAAGAAATGTGCTCAAGATTATCTAACCCGTGTGAAGCAGGAAGAACAGCGGTATCAGGCCCTGAAAGTCCACGCCGAAGAAAAATTGGACAAGTAAGGTCATGCATGAGGTTGCTGGGTGCTTCAAGACCTTGTAGGGCAGTGGCTCCATTTGCTTTCCAGAGGCTGGAAGGCAGGAGCTGAATGATGTGAAAAGCTGCATTTTACAACCTCGGGCTCAAGTGGCTCTAAGTAAAGGCAGAGCAAATCCCTGAATGCATTCTCTGATCTCTGCTTATTTATTTTTTAATGGAGAATCTGAGGATCACGGTCTATTTATGGTCATTTACTGAGTTCCCATCTTTCAGAGGACTCGTGTTTGTGGTGCGTGAAGGGGCTGTGCAGCCCTGAGGCTCAGCTGATGAGCAGGAACTCACCAGCACGTGTAACCCTGAGTGAAGTGGGTGGCAAACTGATTTAGCTTGGCTCTGAAGGAGCTGAGTTTTGTACAGGGACATGGAGGAGCTGAATTAACCCAGTTTCATCCAGTTTCCCTACAGGCAAACCCCTTCTGTTGTATCCAGGCAAGCAGAGCCAGGCTCTGCAGTTGCCACGTGGCCCCAGGCCGTGCCGTGGTGCCTCTGCCTGCACCCAGACCTGGCCACTGGCTCCCTGTCCCCTGCAGAGCCAACGAGGAGATCGCCCAGGTGCGCACAAAGGCCAAGGCGGAGAGCGCGGCGCTGCACGCGGGGCTGCGCAAGGAGCAGATGAAGGTGGAGTCCCTGGAGAGAGCCCTGCAGCAGAAGGTAACACACCTGCCAGCTGTTCCCATTGCTGCCCTGAGCTTTTTGTCCCAGAAAGTGTTAGGTTTTTGTTGTTTCTTTTTTCTTGGGCTTTTTTGTGTTTTGTGGGGTTGGTCTGGACGTTTTTGGCAGAATGGGCATTGCTGGCTCACGTGTGCCTGCTCGCAGAGATGTGGGCTGGGGCTGGGTGAGCCCAGGGGTTCACAGAGTGCCCGGATGCGCAGAGGAGCTGTTGCAGGGGCAGGTGTAGGAGCTGGCTGCCCCTTCCCATGCAGGCTCAATGGCAGATGAACCCAGGTGTTATCCCCTACCTCTGCCACCGTGGGGGTCCCCAAGATCTGCTTTTCTTCCAGAACCAGGAGATTGAGGAGCTGACCAAGATCTGCGATGAGCTGATAGCGAAGCTGGGAAAGTCAGACTGAGCCTCACCACCCCTCGCCCAGCACTCTGCACTTGGCCGCTTTTCTCGTGATGTTGAGCACCTTGCCTTACCCCCGGACTCCCTGCAGAAAAGCTCTCATGTCCAGCTGCCCTGCTTGGCTGCCGGACCTGTGGCTCCTGAGCAGGGCTGCTCCCCTCACGCTCCCTGTCTGCCTCCCACAGCTCCAGGGCTGGGATCCCTGCAGTCAGGCCGGGAATCCTATGGTCAGTCTGGCCCCCTCCCAGGGCCTGCTGCACTGTCCGTCTGCACCAATGCCACCTCTGAGCTGGGAGGTGACATCCTGGCCTCTGTCCCCCTTGGCTGGACTGGGTCTAGTTGTGTCCCCACCACACTCTCTGTCACTTACTGTCCTCACGTGCTCAGCGGAACAGGGCCAGCCACGTGGTAGGTCCTGCCCTGGGACACGGGTGATGCCAGGGCTGGAGCTGCTGGCTCTGCACTGGGGAAGGGGACCTGGCACCTGGATGGCTGCTCTCTGGTTCGTGGGTGAAGCACAGCACAGCATCTCAGAGGAAGGGAGCTGACATCTCTGCATTCGTGCACTTTATGAGCATTTATGGGCACTTGGGCTCTCTGCTCACTCCTTCCAGCCAGGCACGGTGCTGCTGCACGACGTGTTCCCCCCAGAGCACTGGAACAGTCACCTAAGCTGTAGTAACGTCAGTCCTCTCAAGGGAGGGTCCAGGTGAGGGGAGGCAGGAGGTTTCTGCACCAAGAGGTGTTTGAGAAACGGGAGATGTTGGTTCTGGGCGGCTGGGACTACCCATCCATCCTCCCCATGGCCACCCTGCCTGTGGCCCTGGCCCCTGCTGTGGCTGGGTGACCTGGTGTTGAGCATGCGCAAAGCCAAGGCCCTTGCTCTTGACTTCCTGTGCCATGGTGAGGTCAGGGCCCCATTTCAGAGGCTGCGGGAGGAGGGAAGTGAACCCTGAGCTGCCTCATGGCTACTGCAGCAGCTGCACTGGTGGATTCTCTGCCTTGAATGGATAGTCCTAAAGTGTGAAATAAGAGAAATATTTGCAGTTCGAGCTGCTTCCTGCCCAGCCTGTTGACCACTTTCACAAACCTTTTTGCTGCTACCTTTTTGTAACAGAATTGGTCTCTTTTCCTTCTATTTTCTAATTCCCTGTGTTGAGCATGCAGAACAAACACCTGTTTAAGCCAGAGCCATAGACTTGATTATATTTTATTAGTTATATAATGTATAGAGAGAGTTTATTCTACACTTAAGCAAAGATGTCAGCAGCCTGCCTCAGCACACAGCTTCCCAGCCTGTTCTCCACGCCCCCAGTTATCCCAGTGAGGGATCAGTTATTCCCAGTCATGGAAGCCAGTGGCTGACACCACTCAAAGAAGTGCACCTGTTGCTTTTACTGGATATTCACCCTTTGCACAGCTGACAGAAAGGAAAAACCTTTTATTCCCCTCTCTTTTCATCCCTTTTGACCTCCCCACATGTCTCTTTCCTGGGTTGGTGAAAAAGCTTCAATCATATGATCAGCAAGGACTGTTTCTGTTCCCTTTTGGGAGTCTGTGCAGGTAAAGCAAAACCCTGAGACCCAGGGATTTCTTGGGCAGTTGGCTTTTTCTCTTGAGGAACCAGAGTGCAGCATTGCACAACCTCTCAGAGCCGGTGAAAGGCTGGCTCAGGGATGGTTTCTGGTTTGGCACACTGGTTTGTGAGGCTGGTGGAGCCCAGGTGCAGGAGGCAGGTCTCAGGTGGGGACTGTGGCAGCCTTCAGCCTCCTGCTTCACTCAGGGCTGTGATGCTCGTGTGCTGGCTTGGCTCAAGGTGTGACAGTCTGAGGTCAGTCTCTCCTGAGGGCATTCCTCTGGCCCTTGGAGCTGATGGATACTTGCAGAACTTTACATTTCACCACTTGGCACTTCCCCAAACCCCTTGCAACCCCAAACCACTGCAACTTTCTCCTCTGGGCTGTCTGCAAAGCACGGCTCCACTGTGATAACCCACGGGGCAGAGCCCTCCATCCCTCCTGTCCCTGCTCCGCAGTGTCCCCTGGTCCTGCCGTCCTGCCTCCCTCCCCCAGTGCTGTCGCATTCCTGTGCCTGTCCGCGTGCACCCCAGTCTGGGCAAAGAAGATTCCTACGGAATGGTTTATTAACTATAATATGGTTATAGTTACGTATATATAAATACATATATGATGGGTATGGTTACATAAAAGAGAAGGTGTGTGTTTGTAAGTGGGCAGGATGGTTGCACCTCGTGTGCTGCACTCTGACAGGCCGAGAGCACGGTGTCCCTGTGACCCACGCGGGGAATGGCAGGTTCCTGTGCGTGCTGTCACGGCCTGGGTGTGTTGGTTGTCTGTTCCTTGCAGTAGAGTTTAAATGCCCATTTCTGGTGGCAGTGGGCCCTGCCCATGCTGCTGTGTTGCTGTTTGCAGTGTGCGTTTGCCAGCAGATCTGTCTGTAACGAAGTGCCAACCAGTAACCCCCAAATACTGATCTCTTCCCCTCTCCCTCCAGTGTGACCTCCCCCAAGCAGGAGCTCCCTGTGCATTGACTCCTACCCCTCCGCTTTGAGCCATGTGTGTAACTGCCATTGCCATCAGTTTTTTATGTATGATAATTTCCCTTTTATATGTCAGGTAAATATTTGTAAGAGTTACACTCACACAAATGAGATTATTATAATGATTACTAATATATTTTTTCCATGTTTCATTGCCTGAGTAAAAACTGTGTTTATCACTCTTGAAAGCTTTCCTGGTGTTTGTGAGGTTGGTGAAGAGTTGGCTTTACCTTCCAGAATGGACTGTGTTCTGCCTTGTCTTTATTAACGTGGTTTACGTGGCAGTTGGTTTTAAATAAGCACAGTTATCATCTGTTCCTGAAATCTGCATTCCTGAGCTCTGAAATGCAGACCTGGCATGACTTTGCTGCCCCTGTCCCACCACTCTGTGATGGTGCTGAGCTGTGGCGGTGAGCTCAGACGGCAGGAAGAGCTGAGGCAGCAGCGGGCTGTCAGGTAGGAGAATCCTTGGCCTAATCCCTGCGTTGACCCTGACAACCCTCTGTGGCCTTGGGCACATCCTTGTAGAAGGATGGAGCGCTGGGGGCTGGGGAGTGCAGGCACGGCACCACTGGGCTCCCAGCCCTGTAAGGGTTTTCGGTTTTTCTCTTGCACTTCTCTTTTGGTGGGTTGAAATCTCGGTGGGGGGG
>VZTX01016309.1:0-27511 GCA_013400915.1 Pardalotus punctatus
TGGGCCAAGTAAAACCACCACTGCTGGTACAAAGTAAATGATTTAAGGGTGCTCTTTAAATTAATAAGTCATTCCTTATCATTGGTATTTTGCAGTAGGTTGAGATGTGCTGACTAAGAGTTGCACTGCAGAATTTCTTGAATGGCCTGAGTGGAGGGTGTGGAGCAGGGGTGCCCAGAGAGGTCAGTAAGCTGAATATGGTTTCCAAAGCAACAATATAGATCCACAACAAAACACATTAAAAAAATGCAGAAAAGGAGCGTATTTTTTAAAATGTTAATTTCCAAATATTCATACTCTGATTTTTGGGGTTGTCCTGTGCAGGTCCAGGAGTTGGATTCAATGATTCTTGTATGCCCTTTCCAAGTAAGGTTATCTTATAATTCTATTAAATATTCCATTCCTTTTTCCCCAAGGTAGTTTGAACTTCTTTGATTGTGGTTTTTTCTAACTTCTCTTTACGTTCATTCCAAAAAGTTTTTTAATTCCAAATTTTAAAGGGTGCAGTTATTCTTCAAAGCTCAAAGGAGGCAAGATTTGTATTAGCCTGACATATTTTACTGCAGTCACCCTGCAGGTGCACTTTTGAGATAGCAGATATTATATTGTCATTATGTGAAACAATAGTATGTATTTATGTATATCATGTAAATTATATAGGAAAAACCTCTTTTTCCTCCCAGTAGTACTGGAACTACTACTTTTTACATGCAGGAATATCTTTTTCCAGCACAGAAATGCTACTGTTTCTGGGATAACACAAAGTGCGGTTGCACTTGATTCTGTGAAAAGGCATGAATGAATATATCCTTTCCAAGCAAAGTCGTGGAAACACATTGCATGAGATAGAATGTAATCTCCATTTTTAAATAATACAAAGACACTGGATTCTAGCAACACATGGTCAGAACTGTTTTTTCCTATTTCCCTGAGAAAATTCCGGTACCACAAACCACAGTGTGTTGACTCTGTAATAGGAAATAGGTTTACTAATAAATTGAGAGAACAGTTTTATTTATCTGGACATCCTTACCACAAGTTCTGTATGTTTTCTTTGGAGGATTTGTGTTGAGTAGGTTCAGACACAGTAGATTTTGTCATTACTGAAAGAAAGCACTCAAACAAATCCCTATGGCCCATGGGTCGTAAAATTGTTTATTGCTATATTCCTGCATTTACACATTGTATTTTTAACAGTATTAAAGTAAAAATACATGATTCATTAAATGAAGACTTTTGCTTATCTCTAGAGGAGTCTCTGATTACCTTTTATTTTTTTTGACATCTTGAAGTTGTAGGCTCAGTCTTCCAGTTTGGCCACAGCATTTTCCTTGGGTTCGGTTAGTGTCTCAATCTGATTTGATAATCACAAACTCAGTAGAGAGCATAAAGCAGCTGTCCATGGCTACTTTTATAGAAAATTAAATTTAAACTATGGTAGAGGAACCAGTAAATCTACATCTAGAAGAAGACTGCTAAAGCCACCTATGTTGTAAATTACTGAGAAGAGGAATGAATGGAAGAAAAGATTGGGAGACTGTGCTGGTTTTGGCAGGGATAGACTTATTTTTTTTCACAGTAGCTACTATGGGGCTGTGTTTTGGATTTGTGCTGAAAATGGTATTGACAATGTAGAGATATTTTCATTATTGCTGAGCAGTACTTCCTTCCAAAGCCTTTTCTGCTCTTCACACCATCCCACCAGTGAGGGGGCTGGGGTGTACAAGGAGTTGGGAGGGGACACAGCTGGGATAGCTGACCTCAACTGACCACTGGGATATCCCAGACCATATGGCATCCTGCTCAGCATATAAAATTGGGAGACGATGAAGACATGTTCAAAATCATGGCATTTGTCTTCCCAAGTCACTGTTACCCATGATGGAGCCCTGCTTTTCTTGGAGACAGTTTGGCCATGGAAAGCAGTGAATTAATTCTTTGCTTTTCTTTGCCTGTTCATGAGGCTTTTGCTTTACCTAATAAATTGTCTTTATCTCAATGCATAATGCATGAGTTGTCTTGCTTTTACCCTTCTGATTCTCTCCCCCATCCTGCTGGAGAAAGAATGAATGAGCAGGTGTGTGGGGTTTAGTTGCCAGCTGGGGTGAAACCTGGCAGAGATGAAGTGCAAAGGACACTGACGAAGATATAGTAAAATGGACAGGAAGTTATTTTCTCCCTCAGAAATATTTTCTAATGTCTAGGTTTTGGTTTTATGCCCCAAGGATGATCATAGTTGATAAGACTTTTTTTGCCATTGGCATTGCAGAAAGCCCAGTTAGGAGGCTAGCATGGCAGTCTTGCACCAAAGGGAATTGCTGGCAGGCGAAGCCCATGTTCTGCTAGCATCCAGCACATCAAAGGAATAAATATCAAGGCTGTGAAATATTTTTAGGAGAAAAAGTTTCTGAATAAGAACATGAAATCAAGAAAGAGGCATGTTTATTTTGGCTGAAAAAGATGCCCCAGACACTGTGCAACCTTCTATTAAGACACATATTAGTACCTGCTTTCAGACTGTCAACACTGGAGAAAAAGTAGAGTAAGAGCAAAGAGATGACTAGCAAGAGGGCCATGATATTGTCAATTGAAATTGGAAAGTAATTATAAAAATAAAGGATGAGCAGCTGTAGGAAGAGACTTGGACAGATACAGTAGGCAATTAAAACAAATATTAAGCACCATCATTTCTCTTCCCATGCATTCTTCTTTCAAGTGTCAGTGTGGGAATTCATCATTTGGGGAAGAAGAGGAAGCGGTTTGGTTCTAGCACAATTCTCTTTCAACTCTGCAAAACCCAAGGCATTGCACAAAGGGTAAGTCAAGGTGTGCACTGGCATCCCCTCCAACAAGCAGAATGATTTCTTGCAGCAATGGTTGTCTGTGCTCCCCATGGAGCAGAAGACTGGCCATGCAGTCAGCACTGAGAGGGCACTTGAAGATTCCCATGCACCCACAAAGGACACAGAAGCCCCTGCTGCAACCAAGAGAACTGTTTGTCCATGGCAAGGGCACGGCATCACGTCACAGGATTGCTGTACATCATGCTGCTCGTCAACTTCTCTTCAAGCAGTGCCAACATGCTCTGGGTCCAAGGCCAAAAGCTAATGGGATGCTCCTGTGAGTAAGCATTTCTGGACTGAGTGCACTGTGATCTCTGTGAACAGCACATCTTTGGGGAGAAATTTCTCAAAATTACTTGCACACCCCAGCCTCCCTCTATCTCTGCATTGTGCCACTGGTGGCTTGGCCTGTCCATCCACTGTTGCAGAGCAGCAAGTGCAGAAGGACTACTGATGAGTATCTAACAGATCTCTTAATTGGTACTGCCTTGCTGTCTGACCAGGGTTGCCACTAACATTTTCATTCCATGAGAACTGTTTTTTAATGTCTTCAAGATAAATTCCCATTTAAAAGCTTTTCCTAGGGTTTTTGTTCTGTTTTTCTTGGACATTTTTGCTGTTGGTTGGTTGGTCGTGTTTTTTGAAATTTGTTTGTTTTGTTGTTTTTGTTGGGGTTGGGTTTTTATTGTTTGTTTGATGTTTTTTTGTTTGTTTGTTTGTTTGTTTGTTTGTTTCCCTGAGCATGAGCAGGAGAGCATACACCAGAATCTAATAAATACTGAAAGCCAGCCTGGGTTATTTTGGGTTGATGCATTTACAGTGATACTTTGCACTGAGAATTTAATTAACAGTTCTCTTGATGATAAATAAACCAGAATAAAATCCAGCTGATTTTCCAAGAACTGAATTTGTCCTCTTACTGTTATTGGCAGTAAAAATTAATAAAATATTATTTTAGTGTGCAGTGTAAGCTTAAATAATTCTGAAAGAAAGGAGCCCTCCTGCCAAGGGAAATAATGTATTTTACCTTTGTCACATAGATGTATTTATATTAAATCATGTAGTTGGCCTTCATTGTTCTTCTGTTTTTCTCATTTATGAACCACAGATTTTTTTGGCTTTGGAAATCTGTTTGAAAAGGTGGAAATTCTTCAAGAACAGCAAAGTAAGAAGTGTTGCTTCTCTGGATTTTTGTTTCATTTTCTTCTGCTCAATTTCCTACATGTATATGTTGAATTTAAGGAATTTTCTGCTTATGTTACTCAGTTGTTTGCGGGTTTTTACCGTAAGCATTTCTGCTCTTGATGTTGATTGAAAAAGCGGGGAGACGTCCATATGCCAGGAAGTGAAGGTGAGATTATGTAACATGAGAGGATGATCATTCTCCTTTTGCAGTCTCCTAACATGAGGGGTCATCTTATCTACTCTCCAGATAAGTTCTAAGCATGCTGTGATAATATTAACAAAAGGGGTTTATCATGTTGAGAGTTTATCATTCTCACAGAGTGAGACCCGGGCGTGCTGAAGAAAAGTCTACCTTAAACTCACATTTTTCTATGTTTTTGTGGGAGACTAAAACGTTTACTCTGTTGATATAATAGTATATCCAGTACAATACTGTAGCATAGCTCTCTTTTCACTTGTGATACATTGCCTCTAGCTTAGTGAAATTCATTATGCAGTACGCCCAGTTTACTGAAATTCTGGAAGCTGATAACAATAATTAAAATACTACATGACAAGTAGTATTTTATTATGCAAACCCACAATGCCTTAGTGAGTTGTTAGGCACACAGCCAACTGCTTTGAACCACCTGGAAAAATTGTTTTTGCACCTATCATGGATAGTGTTAAGGAATGGTCTGATAGGCTTGCAGATCTGCAGTTATCACACACTAATAATGCTGGTAAAGTTTCATCTCCTGAGTATCTAGACTGATATTGAGTTAAGTGATAATGAACATTGCTGCTGCCTTAATGACTGATGGGCTGAACACATGACCCAAGGCTTAACAACAGCCCCTTAGTCAGCAGGCAGAGCCCCAAATGCAGCTGTAGGTGTTGTTACAAGCTAAGACCGGCTGCAGGTGTTTCAGGTTTCAGGAGGAAGGGGAAGAAAAAAGCAGCATCTTTGCACAGCCATAGGATATGCCTAAGGAATAAGGTGTGCATGAACCACATGCTGTAAATGTGCTTAACATTTCATAGCTATAAATATGTGTAAATTGATCTGAGTAGCTTTTAGGTTTTTTTTTAAATTTTTTTTGTTTTTTTAAATACTTACAATTTAGCAGTCAAATTGCTTCACCTCTCTTAAAAGGTTACATTTCCAGAAAATGGGATATCCTCAGTCTGGACACTTCATCCTCTGATGGCCAGTTCAATCAATTATTGCCTTGATTTTCAAATTTGTTTGTGTACCTGTTCAAGCCTTTACTCACGCTGGGGCTAAGCTGGGGCATGATGAAGTCACTGCAAAAATCACAGTTGTTTTACTGGGATAATAATCCTTGTGTGGTGGTTTTACAGCTTTAAGATACTGCCAGATTAAAATTTGTAGCATTTCTCTAGTGCAGACCATAACAACTGCATCTCTTGTCTTCATTGCAACCTTAGGAACACCATGGTGTGTCCTTTTGTATTGCCACTCAACATTGCATACATGTACATTAGGTAACAAACACATCAGGATTTCCCGAAACTAGCCATGACAAGTTTGAAAATGCACCATGAGTATTGGGAATAGTCATGCTCTCTAAGACACGAAGCCTGGGTTTCTAGGTTAGAAAGGAAATTTCCTGATAAATTCCTGATAATTCCTTTCTAATGTCTGTTCTGTATGTTGTCATGAGAGAATGAGGTGGTGTTCAGAGCAAAAGCCTAACTGAGTTGCTGTGAGAAGCACTCTGTGTGGGAGCACCCCTTTTCCTCTGCTTGTTATAGGGGGAACTGAGGATGCTGAACCTTCTGGACACTAAATTAGATGCCTAAAAAACCCCAGTAATTTGAAAATGATAATTTAAGATTATCGTGTTAGGGTTTTGTATTGTATATGGAAAGTAACTGAGTTACTAGTTTTGCATGAAGGCTGAAGTAGTTTTGGTTGCTCAGCTGATAACTCATTGTTTCTGATTTTCTGATTGTTTCACATCATTGATGTGTCGTGATTTAGGAATGGTACTCCACAATTTAGTGCTTCCACTGAGACTNGTCATCGTGTCTGTTCCATCCAGCTCGGAATCAGTGCCACCCAGGGGCTCCCTCGGGCTTGGAGCCAGCATTACCCCAGTGCTCCCTCTTCCACCAGAAAGAACCCCTTCTCCTTAGAAGAGAGTCCCTTTCCCCTGCCCCTGCCAATGAGGTGAGGTGGTATAGAATAACCCCCAGCTTCTAGATGTGCCTTGTCCTGACTACTGCAAAAAATTAGCCCTGTCNAAACAAACACCAACAGCAATAATATTAATAACAGAAGTGTACAAAAGCGAGAGTGATCCACTTCCAAAATGCTCACTGCAGAGCTTGACCTGACCACAGCCATGTCATCGTGTCTGTTCCATCCAGCTCGGAATCAGTGCCACCCAGGGGCTCCCTCGGGCTTGGAGCCAGCATTACCCCAGTGCTCCCTCTTCCACCAGAAAGAACCCCTTCTCCTTAGAAGAGAGTCCCTTTCCCCTGCCCCTGCCAATGAGGTGAGGTGGTATAGAATAACCCCCAGCTTCTAGATGTGCCTTGTCCTGACTACTGCAAAAAATTAGCCCTGTCCTGGCTGGAACCAGGACAGTGTGCAAAGGAAACTGAACTGAAGGGTGTGAACCCTTTGTCACTTGTTCAGTGGTTTTATTGCTGAGTTTCATCTTAATGTAACTGTCCCAATGAGGTGTTTGAAGGAAAATTGATTTTCTTTTCTAAACAAGTCAAGGGCCTTTAAGCGGTTTTGCCTTGAACGTTGCCTCTGGAACATCATTTTGTACTACTTTATCAATGTTTCAGAATGCAAATTCAGAAAATGTATTAACACAAAATTAGACAGTGTGATCACGACAGTCTCATGCTCTTTGAAACTCAGCTGGAAACACAGCTCAAATTTCACAAGTCTTTGCCATTTGCTCTAACACAAAAGGGAGTTTGTAACATGCAATGGTAATTTCAGTTGCCTGGCTGAGTGGTAGGCCAGTTTTGGTGCTGTTTAACAATGGTTTGCTCTTGCAGGAGCCTTGGTCTGCTGGATTACAGTCTTCTGTCATGTGGTGACAGAAGATGCCATTTGCTTTCTCACCTGTGACCATAAGGTCTGTCATAAAAAAAAAGGCATAACTGATCAATATCTGGTCTGCAAAAATAACAAGTAAGTGCTGCAGGCATAGAGTTTGTGAGCCCATTCACAGGTTGGAGGTCTACAGTATTAACCCGTCATTGAAATCAATCTTGTGAGAGAAAAAATTACAGATGTTTGGGAAAAACTTCTGTGTAATGATTAGTAAGGAGAATGTCTGAATATATAATTAGATGCCTTGTAAACTCTCTATCCTAGAGAAGACACTTAGCAGAAATCTTTTGGCAAACTTCATTCATGGAAGTTGCTGATGGCAGTGGAAGGGCAAATGGCACAGGGCATCATCCTTATAGTAACACCGTCAGCAGAGGCTTATGAACTGTGTTTCCAAAAGCATAGCTGAACAAAATAAGTGGAGCTATCACACCTCTCCTTTTCCCAGCTTTAGCCCTGTCATGAATAGCTATGCTGCTTCTTGCTTCACTGACAGCTTTAAAGAAATGTAGCTTGTGACTATACTGTTGCCAGCCCAACGTGACTTCTCTTTGTTATCAAAATGTTAGCCACAATGTATAACACTGGAGAGCACAGACAAACATAGTCAAACCCCTGCTTTAAGTTTTAAATTGCTATTGTAACCCCAAGAGAAAATGTTATCCATTAAGTTTTCCATGAAACACAATATGAGAATGGGGTGGAAAAAAAAAAAGACAAATGAAGAATTTTCTGCTGCACTACTCTCCTTGGTGGTGTGATGGGCTTAAAAGCTGCTTTAAAACCAGAGCTGTGCAGGTGGCTGCAGAAGACAAGCACAGTCTGTACCACCTGGCTCTGAAGAAATTTCCAGTTTGATTGCTTATAAGCAAGTTGCATTGAAAGGTGCTATAGCATCAGCAACTGCTGCCAAATGTGCTTCTTCTCTGGAAAGTTCAGGCTTTTAGTGCTAGGACCCCATCCAACTGAAGGCTCAGCAGTGATGATAAAGCAAAGCTAACAATCAGCTCAGCTAGACCTAGAGTAGTCTCTTTGATGCAGGTGAGGAAAGTTGCTTTTCTCAAACAGCAGCATTCAAGATTTCCTTTGCATTGTTTGCTTTTCTTCCATTTTATCTGGACCAGAGAAATGGGGGGCCTTGAGACTTCTGACACATACCTTGTTATGAAAATAGGTTAGTATTGCATTCCAACATCAGTCTTGTACAAAACAGATCGCTATTACAAAATTCCTATTCTTTGCCTCCTAAAAACTCATCATATTTTCACTTTTTTCTGCTGTAGTGCTTTGAGTCCTCAGACTTCATTAGTCCCATCTCTCATCTGAAGGCAGTGCTGGAGGATGGCTGAACTCCCTCACACAGCACAGGGAGTTGTGCCAGAACAGATTGCAAGGAGAGTGATGCAGCACAACTCAGCTCCCTCCTTCTCTCAAGATAGAAACTGGGCTTTGGAAAAAAAATAAGCCTCTCCACTAGGCATGCTCAGAAGCTCCCCACCAACTGCTGATTACTGTCAGCATCCACTTACCACCTGGGAGGTGTTACAAGCCAAGCCCCAGCTCTTTTCTGATATACCATAGGGTGAATCACTGGTTTTTTAGTCTTGAAAAATATAAATAGTCGATGAGCTGCAGAATATCACAGTCTCCCATCCCCTTTTCTTCCACTGTTTATCACACAGGAACAAACTTAAAATCTGTCTCCATACAAAGATCACATATCCACCCCTGTGAAATGAACTGTTAAGGTAAATGCATCTAGGTGTATCATAGATGGTAGTTAAAATCCTATTATCCTGTACTTTGGATGACAAAAAGACTTTGCCAGGAGTTACAGATTTTCTCCTGCAAGAGCCAATTTCTTTAGCTATTTCCCTTGGATTTTTCAAATGTCATGAATTTTCAGTGCTATTAGTTGAATTCAACATTGGTAAAAAAATCTCCTAGAAATGCTACAACAGTGGTAAATTTTATCACCTCCACCAGAGTATTGATCTGAGATTGGACAAGTAGCTCCCAGTTACTTCTGAACATAGCAGAGTGTCAAGCTGGCAAAATAGAAGTCAGGGTAAAGAAATACTACATTCAGAGTGATACAGAAATAATAAAAGCCAAATAATTAGCCTACATTTTGAGGAAAGACTAAAAATGACTGACTTAAAATAAATCGATTTTTTTTAAAATTCACTGTCATCTTTCTATGGCAGAACTTGGACAAAGGGATTTTTGAGAAGCCTGATACAAGGAGCTAATAGTTTCCCTGTAGTTACTAGCAGAAAGGAATATTATCTGTTTATTTCAACATGTGAGAAAAATCAAAGCAATCCTGACATCAAGATCACCATAAAAGAAGGCTTGCCTGGTAATTTAAACCATGATTTTTGACAAAGAACATTCATAGAACCCGACAGTAAAGTTTGTTCCTTGTTTTCTCTATAGCTAGAACAATTCTCAGAGTTTATTGCACACTGAAAATAGTTTACTGCCTAATTTTCAACAGTCCCCAGTTGCATTAGAAACTCCAGCCCAACACTGTTTTACTATTCCCTGTAACCCAATGTCATGCATCTTCACAGCTCACACACACTTTTAGACTAAATGTTTTTATTTGGATTATTGCAGCTTGAATAGAAAGAATCATTATAACATCTCCTTGATGAAGCACACAGCTTGTCTGATGCACACAGCACTGTCATTGCTCTTGGACTACTTCCCCTGGAACAGCCCCACAACAGGATGTAGCCCTCACTCTATACCTAAGGAGCATGGCACAGCTTTGGCATTGCAGGACTCCACGTGCTACTCAGCAGCAATAAAGATGTGTGTTCAAGACCAGGCTGGATGGGGCTTTGAGCAACCTGGTCTAGTGAAATGTGTCTCAGCCCATGGCTGGAGAGTTGGAACTAAGTTTGATCCTTAAGATCCTTTCCAAACCAAACCATTCTGTGATGATTAATATTCCAGACAAAGCTTGGATTACATGCAATTCTCCCAACATGCTAAAAAAATGTCAAATCTATGCACACCTATCCAAAAAATGAATTGATAAAACCCCAGACCCTTCACTTGGGAATATTCTTTTTGGGGCCATATATATTTTTTTGGTAATGCTCTGGTAGCATCTTGAACTTACAGGATAACAACATGCCAAATTCCATCAAAATGAACAGGAAAATGAGGCAAGACATAAAGAAAGAGCCATACAGGTTTTTTTTTGGGTTTTTTTTTTTTTTGTATTGTCATGGACTCTTTCATCCCCAAAAGGGAAGGAATAATGTATCTAACTCTGATATCTTATCCTGGATTATTTCAGTTACTGGGTATTATTTTTTCCTAATCAAAGCACAGCAATCTCTTTTATGAATAAACTCTTGACGAAGAATCAGCTTTGGTGAAGTAACAGATTGGAGTTTCTGAAACAGTTATGGCAGACTTGGATAAACACATTTGTAGACGAGGATCAGAGCTATTTCCAGGTCCATCAGTGAGAGTAAGAGTGATGCCATGGTAATCAATGCAATTATTTTGCTTCAGATGGAAATGGTGTGGCAGAGACATTGCAAAGGGACATTAACTGAAATGTTTTTTTATTGGATAAATTATAAAGATGGTTTCTATATTGTTTTAAATGCATGTTTGCTCACTTGTATTTTCCAGTGTGATACACAATGTATCGATTTATAATCCAAGCATATGTCCAAGCATAGTGTTTGGTAATCAGGACACATGATATACAGTATAGCAATTCAGCAGTCTACATCTAATTGCTGGAAAATACACCTGAAACTGGAAAATACATAGAATGATTATAGATTCATAGGATTGGTTAGGTTGAAAAAGACCTTTAAGATTATTAAATCCAATGCTGCAAAGTCCTCAGCTAAACCATATCCCTCTCTAAGTGCCACATCTACACATCTTAAATACCTCCAGGGATGGTGACTCATCAACCACCCTGGGGAGCCTGTTGCAATGCTTGACAACCCTTTCCGTGCAAAAATATTTCCTGGTGTACAACCTAAACCTGCCCTGGTGAAACTTGAGGCCATTTCCTCTTTTCTATCACTTGTTACTTAGGAGAAGAGACTGACCCTCACCTCACTGCAACCTCCTTTTAGATGTTGTAGAGTGTGGTAAGCCACACCTCACACCCCATCCCAAACCTGAGCCTCCTTTTCTCCAGGCTAAACATTCCCAGCTCCCTCAGCTGCTCCTCACAGGACTTGTGCTCCAGATCCTTCCCCAGCTTCCCCAGCTCCATTGTCTTTTGTCTAGTGAGTGGCCCAAAACTGAACACAAGGTCCAAGCTGTGACTCTTTCTCCCCACATCCAATAAAGGATGGAGATTCTTCTTATCTCTGCTCCTGTTGTTCATATATTTATAGAGCAGAATACAGAATTTATGTTACAGTAGCAATATAATGTAGAAGAAATACTCTGTTCCTTTTTTTGTTAGGACTGTGACTGTGTTTACCAAACAAGGGACATAGGAAACAGGCATAATTTTGCTTTCACTTAAATCCTTATGAGCATTATTCCTTCTTTTTGACTTTTTGACTGAAAAAAAAAAAAAAAAAAAAGGCTGTCTGCACACTTGCTATATATGTGAAACAACATTCAGTACTTGAAAAAAATAAAGTGATGCACATTTTACTTTATATAGGTATAGGCTTTTAATGTGAAACAGTGGTTCAAAGTTCCATGAGATGTTTGACAGCACTCCTTTAATTTGCATCCTGGGTAATGCTCAAGCTGTTGGATGGATGCCAATGAGTACAACTCTGGAAAAGACTAGACTATCCAGACCATTTTGATCTTGTCCTCCATCAGTGTAATGATATCCCAGGAGGCTGATGATAGAATTTATTTTGTTTGTGACATGTCACTCCTTGCAATTTTGACTTTTATACACAGCAGTCATGATCTTATGAGCTGAGGTCCTGGAAAGGAGCATTTGCATACTCCTGCTTATATGGCTACCTTTTTTTCTTTCCTTTTAAGAAAGAAGACAGACTATTAGTTCATTTTTTGTGATAAATTTGAACCATGATGAGACCAAAGTATTTGTCCTTTTTCCTTATTTCTTTAATCACTGTCTTATGGACTTGTTTTCTTTCACTGGAAAGGAGCCCAGTAATAGACTCTTCAATGGTGTGATTCCTTATTCAGTACTAATGTAGTAAAGCCTTTCATCTAATTTGCCAAAACCCAGACATCTTCATTTCCCTGTGTTTCACATTCCTGCCTCAGCTGGCAATGCCGGGAATGCAATAATAAAAAAATGTTGTATGCATAAGTTGACCTCCCTATAAATAAGAGATATCACTTAGGTGTCAAAATGGATGATCATATTGTGTTTTACTGATAAATGGTGTTTACCTTTTATATTTAATGCATTAATTTTTAAAAAATGCTTTAACTAGCAAAACTAAAACATCTACAAAGAAGTAGTGCTTTCTTTCAAGCAGAGGCACATATGCTTCATATCTCAGTAGTAACACACTGATTCACAGCAACTAGAGCTTCTGTGACATGTTTTTGGATTAAAGTAATAGAAAATAAATGAAATGTTTGGATTGCAAAATACTGTCCAGATCTTTTATTTATTGAGTTACGGATGCAAGAGGAGGCAGGGGGCATTTGGATGTACTAGTACGAAACAGAATTACAGAGCAGCCTTTCTTCTGTCAGAAAAAAAAAACATTGCCACTGTTTTATTGTCCAGAGCCAATCACATCAGTGTGAGACTGGGCCCTGCTTTCAAAAGACATTGCACAGAGATATACTAATTTATTAATCCCATCCCTTGTGCAGGCATTATTTAAAGGCGTACTCAGAGTTTACTAGCAGACAGGTCAGAAAATTCACAAAAGAATCATGATGAGACTGGATTTGATCTTAACATTTACATTGTCAAATCTTTATTCATGAAATAAGAAACAGTGCTGAGTTTCCACTTTGTGATGCTATTCTGAGACTACACTGAGCTGCCAGAAGAGGTTCAGAAAAATCTAGGATACAGGGCAGAGAAAATCCATCTGCCAGAATTTTTGTAAAGGGGATCTCATGGGCTCTGAACTGACTTTGAGATTTCTGAAGAGCTGACTGATCCCTGCTCTTCAGAATTTAAGGGCTTCAGACAATAGTGGCCTTTTGAACAAGGATAATATGCATTTAGCTGTCTGCTATGTTAAAATCTCTTCTTCTTTGGCAAGGAGCCTCTTTTACTCAGTGCCATCTTATCTCCATGCATACCCCTCCCCCCCAAAAAACCCCACCCAACAGTCTGAAGGTTGCACTACAGCATGTGCTTAGCTTTTGCTTTGATGATGGTTGCATCTCCTGCAGTGGGCAGGGACAGCGAGCCTTGTATGGGCAGAGCAGCTCAGGCTGGTGTATTTCCCAGCAGCAGCTCTCACTGAGAAGCTGGCAGAGCAGCTCTGGGCAGGCACTGAGGTCCCACCAGAGGTTCTGCATGTGTACAACACTGCACATGTGCAAAGCCTGGGCCCAAGGATGCAGAATTGACTAGGATGGCCCTGCAGCTCTTAAGGCTAAGCAATATTTTAGAAGCAACCAACCATTAGTGGGTGATGGTTGGTAAATAACTGAGCACTCTGCACTCTCAGATTGCCATTGCCATGTGCTGACGTCAAAGGTGGTGGAGTTATTCTGGATGTGTACTTGTAGAGAAGAGATCAGCATCCTGCCTGCTGTATGTGAAGCATTGTAAATATAGAAGAGCATAATATATTAAAATGAAACATGTGCCGGCCTTTTACATACAGTTTGATTAACTTCAAAGTGGCTTCTATGGGACAGAAATTATCTCATTTACAAAAAAAAACATACCAAAAAACTGAAAACAAACAAAAACCCCTGCAGATGTCAGATAATTTGCCTGCATCTTATATGTAGTATACCAGCTTGTAATAGTTTCAGTGCGATTCTTAAGATAAGAAAAATAGCAATCCTCTATTCACTTTTCTCTCACTGCCCATTGATCTTCTGTATTAGATGCATTTTACTGTACAGCCTTTCAAGATTATCCCTTTTTCCCCATCCTCTGAGTTGCTACATGTCTGAAGTCAGGCTTGTCCTTTATGCACAGGCTGAGGAGGGGAAGGTATGGAAACCTGCTCTGTGTTACCAGACATCCATGCACACTAGCCCCACACATGTCTGGGAGCATGGGAGACCCCTGTGGCTGAGCAGCCCACTGTCCACTGCCCTTGTATTCATCCTGCAGCTGCAGCCAGGCTGGACAATAGCCTTTTTTCCCTGACATGGTCCATGCTGAAGCTACAACAGTGTGAAAAACAGAGTGCCGGGCATGACTAGGAGGTGATGCCTGATACACTATGTATTGTGGACTCCCCTGGACTGTGTGCCCAGGGATCAGTGGGAATTTGGAAGTCTAACACCTCCAGGCAGTGTTTTCCTGGAGTTTTTGGGGACCTGAGGTCAGTTCCTAGTCTAATGTGTATATGTGTGGGGATGCTACCCATCCAATGTTCTGGGAAAGCTCAGAGAATACATCTCTTGCAAAACAACTGTGAATAAAAATTTCTGGTGAAATTCAGCCTATGTTCATAGCCACATTAAAAGCATAAACCTCTTAATTTCTCAGTCATCAAGAAAGTCTGCCAGGATAAAGAAAATATGGTTTACTAACGTAAGAAACAAGCACATTGGGCTGTATAGAGCAGAGACACTCTCATGCAGAGGTCACAAGCCTTTACTTACCTTCCACCTGGCTAGATGCATTTAGCTTCCTTGGGAAAAAAAGGATTTTCTTGTTGAATTATCCAGTTTTGTTTCATTTACACCCAGGTATAGCTTATGATTACTAAGATTATTCATTATGTTATTTCCTTACCCACTAGCTCTCTTCCAGGGTGAATGGTTTGGTGGTGGGTGTTGCAGAAATCTGAAAGAAAATGACAGTGACTACTTCACAGAGATTAAAATGTCCTTCTCTGGCTCAATCCTGGCTCTTTCTACAAAGTCATGAGCTGTGCAGTATTCAAGGCCAACATACTTCCAGAAATAATAGAATTAAACAATTGCCCCAAACAAATAGATGCATGAGGAGGAGAATAAAGAAAGGGTAACCTGAGAGGGTATTCCATAGATTAGCTGTGCACCGTTCAACTCACCACCAGCTTCCTCCTAACCTGCATGTTCAAGATAGCACCGGCTTTCAAAAAGGAGGGAGAATTTGCCAGATGCATGAAATGGCTGTTTCCTGTACAAATAGTTTGTTAATGGTTCTCCTGCCCCATCATGGTGGTTTTGTTTTAGCCATGCTAAAAATTAACACTGTACACTTACACTGTGGTTTTTTTATATATATGTATATATATATATATATATATATATAAAATGCTCTACTTAGAGAAACTAATATGTATATCTGCATGCATGTGCTATCTCTGCATGTATGCACAAGTATACATGCACACAACACATTTTTCTGTATGTCTTCACCTACACATAAAAGTTTCATAGGAATAACAATGTATGAGGTATATTAAAAGTGTATATCTGGACAGCCATGAGAGAAAGGGAGTAATAGAAATCCATATTCAGGTTTGAGCACATTAGCTATTAATTATTATAATAAACAACTTTTCTATAGGGAAAATTGCATTTTCGCAGAATAAATGGAAAATCGGGAAGTCTTAATATATTTAATGCATGAATTTCTTATTCAGATTTGTATTAGAAGGAAACAAATATATTGACTAAGATGTCCTAAAATTATATTTGCAAGTAGCTGCTTGAAATAAAATGGTGACTGAAAATGTAACAGATTATGCTGTTTTCACTCTTATTGCTATAGCTCCTGTTTTTGAACTTCAGACCTGGACTCCCCATGGCTTCTTGGGCAGCTGGCTTCCAGAGGAAAGCACTTTTCCCACCCTGAACCATCAGTTTGCCCTCTGCCAACCCACAAGTCTCTATCACCCCACCAAGTTTTAAAAAGGCTGTTCTTTTTCAAGCATAGAGAAGCATCCCCTAAGCTCTAGAATGTGAATGAGCTGAAAGGCTCAGCAGCATGTTAGGATCTCTCAGGTCTGCAGAAAACCAAACTCAGTATCCCAGATTTGCTTCCAATTGCATAGGCTGATCAGCAGTGAAAGTGAATTGTTTGCAAGAGCACATGGTATTGCAGCTCCTCATTTGCATTTTCATAGCTTCAGGGTTTTTGTAAGCAAACATGATGCTTTGCTATGATCTTCAAAGCAAAACACAGAGCTGAATAATTCAGTCCCCCTATTTTTGTTATTACATTTCAGAAATGGCCCACATCTATATTTTTGACTGCTAAGTTATACTCCACAGAACCTTTTTGGCTTCACAAAGGTCCCACAAGTATGAGGTCTCAAAGGCACTGCTTCCAGTTTTTCTGTTATAAGCAACCGAGGGTGTCCTGCCCCTGACGCTCTTCACTCCCCAAGGTATTCCTTCATGTCTAAAAAAATCTCATTTAAAACCCAGGGTGGGAAAAATAAAAGATCTGAAAGGCTACAGGAGACACAGTTCTGTGTGTATTTCAGGTGAGAGCTGGTTGCCTTGTTCATTACTTAACAACAGGAGAGGAGCAGAATTCATCACTTGCATCTAAATAAGTGAGTGCATTTAATCTGTGATGTATTGCAGGGACCATCCCTCTGCTCCAGCAGCCTCCTAAATGGTCTCTGCCTGCAAGAAAACCTCAGGTTTTATAAGTGCCACCTTCCTCATCTCTGTTGTTTTCGTCTGGCTGACTGTGTTTGATTTTTGAATTTTGTTCAATCCATATTTCATATCCTCTCAGTGCCACTTTCCTCTCTTCCCCCTGTTCTCTTTCCTAAATAGACACTTCCAAGTATCTTCACTATAATTTCTAACCACTGTCTATTTCTTTGCATGTTTACTCTAGGGAGAATGTGAGCACAAAAACATTTGTTTTCAATCAATCAGGGACTTTCAAAATTGATCAAACCTCTTCTCATTTTGTAATGATTATTATAATAGTCCCATTTTGCTAAATGAGCTTTTTAATATACTTTTTGCTGTCTATGCTTTCTAATGACCAAAATTTATAGAGCAATTTATATTTAATAAAGCTGATGTCTGTTTGCTTAACACAAGAGAATGTTTGCTAATAAGGGGGCACTTAAATAATCAACTACACAGCCCTCAGAAGCAATGCAAGAAAGTAGGAAACTGCCAGTCACAGTGGATCTGTAATGAAACAATGCTCTCCACCCAGGCATGCTGTGCAAGAGGAGCAGCTGAGGAGAGCGCCTGAATCAGCCAGTTCAGCCAATGGAGGCCCTGCTTGAATGAAACAAAACCAACAGGTAATTAGTAGCTCAGGACAAGTTTCAAAAACAAAATAATGAAAAGAGAGGATCTTAAGGCTGTTGCCGCAGCATTTTCCAAGGTAAGGACTTTTGTATTGTAGAAGTTCAGAGCAGACTCTGCCCAGGAAATTTTCACCCAGTACCTGGACATAGCGACAAAAGAATGATTCCTATTGCCTGCCCTACCCTCTAAAGGTTTCACAGATGCTCCTCCCTCTCATTTCAGAAGCGTTGTACTTAACTTTTAGTGTCCTAGTCTCTTTTTCCATCAATATATTTAGTGTCATCTCCCAGAATCTTTGATTTGCTCACTTTCCATTGTTGGAGAATCTTACAATTGGAGTATTTCCTAGAGTGTGCCTTACAAAGACACTTTGAAAGACAGCAGAACAGTTTGAATCCCAACATGCCTAAAGTTCCTTGATAACAAAATTTTCTTATTTTTCCATTTACATTATATTTTGGGACATTGCCACCTTCTTCAGTGCCCTCGCCCATTTACCATCACTTTGAAAGGGAAACTGCCACAAAAGTCAATGGGAGATTAGCGTTACACTCAGTGACAGATTTGGCACATTGCAACTTTAACACTGAGTTCGTGTGAAGGGTCATAAGATTTAATCACTGTTCATATCGACCCCCATTGGCCGTGTAACAGTATATTCCATCACTGACGCAGCATTAAAACCTGAAATTCATTACCACTGAACCACTCATGGTAATTTTGCTATCACTCCTCCTGATGCAAGTCAGCTTTGGTACCACAGATACTGTTTCATGATAGCTGTGCTGTTCTTTAAAGTCATCATTAGGTTGTCTCCACCCTCTTGCTACTTCTGCCTACCTTAAGGTTCTATTTTCACTACTAGTTTTTAAACTCCTGCCTCTAAGACTGTATGTGAAACATACAAACGTGTGTTTTTTGCATGCAAGTGGATATTCATTCATTCATTTGTTCATTCATTCAAATTCATACATTCCTTGTCAGGTACTTCCTAGCTGGCCTTTGCATACATACAGAAATGCTAATTCTGAAAGCAGATATAAAGGAAGGTTCAGCATATGTATATGTGAACTCAAACATCAGTTTGAATCTTGCTGGCATTTTCACCTTTTCCACTCACCAGCTTGAACTCGGAGGCAGAAATGTGCAAAAATAAGAGAATGGGGAGACTCTGTTTTCCTCCAATATATAAGCAATAACTGACACTACTGAAATGGGGCAATCATTTAATAACTCAGAGAATGAAGCTAATTCAGATTGATTTGGGATAAAAAACCAAAGTATTACTAATCCCAACTGAAACACAGCAAACACAATTACCATTCATTTGGAGAAGTAAAATTGAGGATTTGCCAACATTCTTTTACAAACCAAGGACAATTAATATTCTACACTCAACTTTCCCAGCTGAGTCTAAATGTTTGGTTCATAGTGTCTAACCTGTAATAAACAGCAAATAACCTCTAATAAACACCAAATAACCTCCAGATCAAATTTTAAATAAACTCTAGACTTGGCAAGTGAGCATCCCAGATTAAAATTGGGACACTAATCAGGACCTTCACCAGGGTCTTTCAGCTGTGATCTGTGGGCTACTCCTCAGAAAGCTGAATAAGAAAATCAAGGGCACACACACACATACACATACATGTGACATTCCCTGGGGAAATGCCACTCCACCACAAAGCAGCAAAAAATGCAGCAGGTCTGGCTCTGTAAAGAGTGGTCTGCAAGCCCATTTTCAGCTCACTACCTATTATCCCATAGCATTTCACCCTTATTTTCACAAAGGCCCTTGCTACACCTTCCCTTCTGATTTGCCTGACTGTTCAAAATGTCCATGACAAAAAATGAGTGTGTGGTGCCTTTCACAGTCTCTGGCAGCATGGAGATGAAAGATGTCCTTTGTAAACAAGAACCCCTGCTGCTGCAATTTCAAACCATTGGGGCAAAACAGAGGCTGACAAGCTTAAAACCCCTTTACACACTTTCAGTTCTTTTTTCTGGGTTCTGCTGGCTGAAATGCTGTTTTTCTAGCTTTGTTACTGGACTTGCATCCAATGTTTACATTGAATTACCAATATCTGCTCTATACTGTTTCTGTCACAGTGTTTCAGATAGCATACATTTTAATTTTATAGCTCTCCTGCTTCCCTTTAACTTATGACCTTTGTTGAAATGAACACATTTGTTTGCAGAATGTCAGGCGAAAGGGTTGAATCACAGAGGCTTGGCATCTGAAATGCTTTGCAATCCATTGCAGCTGTATTGGAAAAGTAGTGATGGAAAACTAGAAAATGCCTGAGATTAGACATTTATTCTGGAGGACCCTAACTTGCCTTTGGATTGTCAAGCACATTTCACTCACCAAAATAAAAATAAAGACGTATTGAGAATGACCCTCTTGATGCTTCCCTAACACATTCTTTTGTTGACTCTTCTATAAGCATTTCTGTAGTTTTCTTCATATCTTTACTGCTCACAGTATCACACAGCTCTCCTCAGTGGGCCCTAGGTGCTTGCATGAAGTGCTTCAGAAGCCAGATGGGGACTGGGTGAGTTCCAAAACTCAGCAGTGTTTGGCAGCAAGGTCCAAGCTGCAGTGCTGGGGCATGGCATGTTACAAAACAGAGGCAAAAAGCCATTTTGCTTTTATTTCAGCAATTCATTAAACACTAGCCACTCAGGATCTTACATTTGCATTGTTTACCAGCTGCTCAAAGAATGCTCTAGTTTAAAAATTGTATGCATCTTGTGTTCAGAGACCAGCAGAGTGAGATTTGTACCCGTGCCTCTGACATGGGGAAGGATTTATCAGGACGAGGATGGGATGAACACGAGGCTATTTGGATGCTGTTGCTGCAGATATTCCCCTAAAAGAGCCTCTTTACACCCTTTACTTTACTTTAGACTTGAAAGTTCTACCTGAGAGCACCATTTAGGAGACTGCACAATTTTTCAGGGTTTTAGGTGGAACCTGAAACCGTATTAAGTAATTTGTGGAAGGCAACCACAGTTAAACAAATGTTCTGCCTGCTGCCCATAACCCCACTGGTAATGCTCTGAAAGTGTGTAGAACAAGGCCATGTGCAGTTGCCCCCACCACAGACCACAGATGGATATTTTCATTCCTCTGGGTGCAACAGAATGGAAACCTTCTTGTGGCTTCTCCTAAATGGGCACAGCCCTCAAGAGTGGCAAAGGGCTGAAATTTGAAAAATGGCCAGAAGTCAGTGGCACAGGTCTTCTCATGTTTACCTGGCTACTGAACTGGTGCTTAGGTTGTCCTGCTAGCTACATGACAACTACTGAGAATTCATACAAATTCTAATGACTTTGGCACTGGTTGGAACAACAGCATCTTTATTGAACCTGAAGTTAGAGGACTTTGAAATTTTGTGACAGTGTGTTTGGAACACACTTCTGGAAAAAAATATCAAGAACTAGGGGGAAGAAGGTGACAGTGGTATTTTTGTGTCACCTGTGCAACTGAGAGTTAAGTTGGCATCCTAGGGAAACATACAATCCATGCTTTCCAGAGTTTATTAGAGGTCCAGAACAACCCAGCTGATTGAGGTTAAGCAGGGATGGGAAGACAGAGGAAACCGTGTTGAAATAAAAGAATTGAACTAAAAAAAATATGGAGCCCTTGGGATTTTCAGAATGGCTTGGGTTAGAATGGACCTTATGGGTTATCTAGTTCCAACACCCCTGCCATGGGCAGGGACACCTTCCACTGAATCTAGTTGCTCAGAGCTTCATCCAGCCTTGCCTTGAACACTGCCAGGAATGCAGCATTCACAATGTCTCTGGGCAACCTATTACCATGCTTCACCACACTCACAGTAAACAATTCCCCCCTAACATCTAATCCAAATCTCCCTTCTTTTAGTTTAAAATAATTCCTCTTTGTCTTACCACTATCTGCCCAAGTAAAAGAATCTCCCTCCATCTTTTTTATAAGACCATTTTAAGAACTGAAAGGCTGCATCTACACAACTCTTCACAAAATCACGGAATCACAGAATATGATGAATTGGAAGGGACCCACAAGGGTCATCGAGTCGAACTCCTGGCCCTTCACAGGCTACCCCCAAGAATCACACCACATCATTGAGAGCATTGTCCAAACACTTCNACTCTGTCAGGCTGGTGTTGTGAATACTATTTTGGGGAGCCCATTCCAATGCCCAACCACCCTCTGGGTGAAGAACCATTTCCTGGTGTCCAACTTAAACTCCCCTGACATAGCTTCAGGCCATTTCCTCATGTTTCCTCATGTTCTCTGGTTACCACAGAGAAGAGATCCGTGCCTGCCCTCTTCTTCCCCTCATGAGGGAGTTGTAACTGCAATGAGGTTTCCCCTCAGTCTCTTCCAAGCTGAAGAGACCAAGTGACCTCATCCACTCCTGGTGCAACTTCACCTCAAGGCCCTTCACCATCCTCATGACACTCCTTTGGATGCTCTCTAATGGCTTAGTATCTTTCTTACATTTTGGTGACTAACACTGCCCACAATTTGCCTCAGCAGGACATCTCGGGCAAGGCTCTCATCTAAACCCCACTCCCTAAAAAAAGAAAACAACACAAAACAAAATAGACAATTATGATATAACTTGCCTTGAAGGAACAGGTATCCTTACCTCTCAGATCCTGAGCTATAGCCTTGAGGATGAAGGGAGATATGACAGAGACTAGGCAAGTCACCTAGACTGACCCACTGGCAAAGAATGATTAAGGTCTAAGTAGCAAACAGGATTTCTAAAATGGGTTTTATGTGGAATATTTTATGTTTATGTGGAAATTTCTTTCTCAGAACTCATCTGTGGTATTAGGGCAAATGTTTGTCTTCCCTTAGAAACCATGTAGACTTTTTCTAAAAGGATGATTTTTCAGTGTTATTCAATATTTTTGTCTGCAGTTAAAAAACATTACTTGTAGGCTAGAGCATATTTTGTGATTTCTTCTTGATATCTCAAATAGCTGGAACACTGCATAGCAAAATTTGGCTTCATCTCCAAAGTATATTTATTATTCCTTGCTCTGCAGCTGAAATACCTAACCTTGTCTTTTCTCCATTTTTTGGTCACTTCATAAATGATGTACTTCTGGGCAGGCTTATATTGATCTAAAAAAGCATTGTAAATTTTCCAGATTGAAGTTGCATTAGCTGGAAAAGGCAGATCACTGTAAAATGCAATATTCTCAAGAATCAATAAATCTTGCTATCAGAACGGATGAAAGTTTTCACTGCCTCCCCTCCACTTTCCATCCACTTCTTCAGAGGGAAGCAGGACATCTTGCAGTGCAGGAGGAATGGGGTCACAAACCAGGTCCTCACAGTACCCTCCAGCATTGCTCTTCCCTTGGCAGCAGCATCCACTGTCTGGCTACTGGACTAGGCACAGATGCCAGAGCAAGTGAAGGGCTGGGTTTAGCAAGTTAATTAAAATTGGTGTTGGCAGAGCACTTCAGGTCTACCAGTCATCTCGCTGTCTTAATAGAATTGAGGTGTGCCAGCCAGGCCTGCATCAATCATGTGTGTGATCCCTTTCAGCATTCCTTTTTTTATTAGTGTTGATTTATGCATGTCAGTGTTTCTTATTTTAATTCCCACAAAGAATTTTCTTCCTTACAACTATCCTTCAAATATCAAGAATAACAAAATAGCATTTTGATTTTTATCTTCTTCCTGCATGTTCTTTATTTTAAAATCACTCTCACAGACATCTGGCCACAACAAAATTTCATTGCAAGGCATGCTTCTGTATTAGACTTGTTGCTGTCTGTTTTATTGTGGGCAGCTGGTCACAGAAATTTTATCCTGTGTAGCATTTATTCCAGGCCATGGATCTATTTCCAACAAGTGGAGATGAAGTTTCCCGACAGTTACTACAGCTACTTCAGTTCTGCATCTTTTCAGTATACACAAGATTCATGCAAAGACATTTCTCATTTGGACAGCACAGCAAAAGTATCCTGGATAACTGAGAAATTATAAAAGAACAGGTGGCCTTTCAGAGAGATTGGACAGGGAAAAATCACAAATTCAAGTGTCTGAACTTTACTTTTTTGCTTCAGCATGGGATTTTAATCAAGATTGTCAAAGCCACATGTATTTTATTCTTAACACAAAGAAAATGAGAGATCTCACATACTACTAGTAGCATCAGCAAGAAGCTACATATTTAACCCCAGCTCCTTTGGTCCCAGTGACTTCAGAAGTTGTTCCATGAGAATTTGCCTCTCTAACAATCAGGAAATTCCTTAAAAATCATGTGCCATCTATTTCTTTGCAAGTCCTATAATCAGCACCTACCCATGAGGAATCATATCTCTCTTTTGACAGCTGAAAATGATGAATTAAAGGCAATGTTTGATTTTACTCTTGGTTGTCTTTACCACCTGGGCTAAGATCTGGCATAACACAGTCACAACAAATCCTAATTGAGCATTGGCAGCAGCACTGAGGAGAGCAGCAATGCAATTAACTCACATTAACTGATGTCCTGATGGGACACACCCTTTCTTTTTCCAGCCATCCCAATGATGCCTTTACCGGAGAAAAGATCCCTGCACCCATCAGCTGTTTTGTCGCTTCAAGGACCAACCAAGTCAACCTGCCCTGGATACCTGGTGCCGTGTCATCAGGGTTCCCCCCCACACCTGGATGTGGCCAGTCTGACAAGCTGATGAGAAAGAACAAACCAGTTAGATCAGTGTCTCAAAGGCTGGCATGGCAACAAACAAAGCAGATGGCTGGGGCTCAGTGGGATGTTCTCTGTCTACATGGGAACATTGCCTTTTTTTAAAAAAAAGCAAACCGCTGGCCTCAGTAGGGCATTACCAAACAGGCCCATCTAGGGCTGTCATTCAAATGTTCTGATGCGTTTTTCAAGGAATAAGAAATCTCATTTTGAGTCTTTTCGCTTTAATCTTCTGTTTTCAGTCTTGGTTTTCTTTCCAGGCCCTATATTTTAAAATTTAAAGGGCTGTTTATCCCTCTTCAAAATGTCTGTTTCATTTATAATTGTTCACTAAACCCAGAAGACAAGTGTGACTATCTGTTCATTTTGGGGAGGCGGGGACAGGGAAGCAAGGAGAATGGGAATAGTCAATAGCAGCTTTAGTATTAGGCAAAAAGGAATCAAAAATTCTAGGGACTGGCTGGCACCTCTGGAGATCCTCTAGTCCCATCCCCTTCCCCAGCAGGGTCAGGGGAAGCAGGTTGCCATGGAGCATGTTCAGATGAGCTTTTAATATCTCCAATAATACCCAACAATATTGTGTCATTGTTAAGAATATTAAAGTATCAACAGAGAGCTACAGTTAGCTATAAAATTGTCTTGCTAATTCAGTGTGTTAACAAGTTTTGGCAGTATTATCATCTGAGACAACTGATGTTTCATTAACAATTTGGGAACTTCCTCTTGTGTTACCAGGATATTTTCAGTTGCGTCTTTCCTTCTAATCTAAGAAAATTACTTCTGTCTTCCGGTTTTCTCATGCTAAGAATTAGTTTGTTTTTTGGATAGCGTGTTTTAACCACTTGCATGATGCAAATGTCGTTGCAACCAGAATATGTCATAATCATGTATATCTTTAATACCAGTTATATCAGATTTTCTTGTGATACTTCAGGAAAGAGAGCTTTGGGACGTGACATCTTTGGGTACTTGTACCTGGAGGCTGATCCCATATCCTACAATCTACACATTCATAGCAGTGAGTGTGCCTCCTATCTTTTATCAGTTTATCATTTGATGAGTCTCAGCCCTCAGGCTTCTTCTAGTGGCATAGAACATGGTACAGCAATTACCCCAGAGGAGCCCTAACAGCCCTCCTGCATCTCAAGAAAGCACTCTTATAATGAATCCTCCTCCCCACTGCCAAATACAAATCAGTCAAGAGATTGTATACAACCTTCATCTGCCCTTCCCTGAAGTAAGCGCTGCCTGTTTTGCATCCCATCTGACCTGTTGGTAAGGTCACTGCAAACTTATTACCCCTGGTGAAAGGCCATATTTGCACTGGGTGACCTGCAGTGGTGTGTTTAAATAGTTTAAAAATCTTGTACGTTTTCTTTCTTCTGATTTCCGATGATGGCAAAATCTTGCAGGCAATTCAAAACTCAATTCTACAACAGGGAAATAACTGAGCTTTCATTGAAAGTGAGCACTTGTATGTACAAAATGAAGCATGAAAGACATGAAAATGTAATGGGAGAGTCATTACCCTGGGGTGGAATGAAGCTGACCCTTGACCCTGGGAGATGCTCCTACCTCACATGTTAGAAATATGTACCTGCATTTGTAATCAGTACAGCCAGGGAGAAAAACTAACTACAGCAAGAGAAAAACTAACCCACTCCACCATTTGCCTGGGACTAGTAGGTGACAGCACCACACTACATGAGAGGCACTCAGGCTGAGACCTGGGAGGAAAAAAGCCAGGAAACCCAACTCCTTACAAGAACAGAAAATGCTGAAGTGACAGCTCCCTCCCAGGTTGCAGAAAGCATGGGGTTACAGAGCTGTCACATGAGTCACAGCAGCAAGGTCTGTCACTGCTCCTGTCTCCTGAGAAGACTGGATACGTATCAGGAAGGTGATCTCTGAAACAAATGTGCTATTTCACACAAAAGCCTGCCTGTGCATCTTGGAAAAAATGTACAGTTTTCCCAAGCTCCTCTCCAGCCTGCATGTAAATCTCACAAATATGTCTGTGCTCAAGTGAAGTCACCTGAGGTGATAAACGTTTCAAAAAATCACACAGCTGACTTCTTCTTTAGCGTATCCACTTACAATCTGTAAACAAACTCTGGCAGGTAGTAAACCAAAAAAATTTTCTATGAAATTATTTATTTCTGTTCTTCCAACATTCTTACAACAACAATATAGAAATCACAGAAATAATGAGGCTGACATTTTCTGTTGCTGTTGCAAACAACCCAGTTGATGCTAGCAGTAATGTTTCAATAACTTGTAAAGCTAGACTTTCAAAGCCGGCTTGCATTACCCTGATTCTGATCCCACAGAAGGAAATGAGGTCAGCTCTGAGAAATACTGAGAATCTCAGCCATGAACATTATTGTTCTTACACATATATTCCTCTCTGAGAAGGTAATAAGCCATTCAAATATAAATTACCTTATGCCAGCTAGCTTTGGACCCTGCCTTGTGGATGGCTACATCAGTGAGGTTACTGGAGCTCGGATCATGTACCACAGACTGTTTCATGTTGACCCAGCTTCAAGGGTCGGTTCAGGGTCTCAGAGACAGTCTGTGGTAGAGTGAGGTATTAAAATTGGCTTTCCTAGTTTCTGGAGCACTGCTGCAACCACTGTTTTTACCAATTCTTCAGTATTTATATGTGGACACCATGTTAATTTATGGTGTTTCTTTATGAGGTGTGTCTAGAGCAGCTAGATTTGTCACAGATGCAGAAATATTGCCTCAGACTGAAGATGAATTACTGAGATCATAATCTCATTCACAATTCAATCTCCTCAACTTAAAGGCAGTTAAGGTTTACTTTGATAGCACACTTTCTTTTAATTAAAATGTTATATAAGTTCATTTTATGTTAAGAGCAACCATTTTGATGATACTTCTCTTGCCAAAAACTCATCCTGCAATAACCCTTTTCCCTTTTCAAATTTTTTGTCTTACTCAATATTAGAATACTAATACATCAAAACCATGATTGTCCTTCCAAAGTAATGATAATTGTACTGCATTTTAGTATCAGAACGTTATGCAGCAAAAATAAAACTAATTACCACAAGAACATTTCACAGTCAGTGTGCCAACTTATTTTTTAAAGTATCACTAACAAGGGTATGCACACGTTTTTCTCTGACTGTTCCCTGGAATACACCCTTTACCTTTGTGCTGATTTCCTGTGATTATCAGTGCAATTTTACTTTATTTTCATGGTACTTGCAGAGAACAAATTTCAAATTCACAGATTTGATACCCAAAGCACCATTCTCCAAACACAATAATCTGCCAAGCTTTTAATTGTGGCGGTGGATCATACC
>VZTX01016329.1:0-67278 GCA_013400915.1 Pardalotus punctatus
ATATACTCATAATTCAGGTTGTCCACCCACCCACCCACCCAGTTACCTGTCTCAGCTAGCCCAATTGCTGGAAGGAACATATAAAGCAAGTTCATAGCTTGATGCTGAACTGATATAATCTTTGCTTAATCTACTTACTGTTTAAAAATGTAAAGGTTGGCTATCTCAACTACTAGAGCACTGCTCTCGTGGAAGTTGTATGCTCAAAAGTGGCACAAAGCAGTAATTGTACTCTTCTGGGAGTCTGAAAGTCTCACAGTGTCTGGGACACGGAAAATTGAAAGAGTAGTTTACATCTGCTAGGACCAAAGTGTTGCAACTGTATCTCACACATTTTCAATTTGAAGCTCTAAAATCCCTGGGGCATATTATGTGCTGTAACAATATAATTAAATATGTTGTACCATGCTAAAAAAACCAATTTGTGCCTCCTTTTCCTGTCTCTTTTTTCACCTTAGAAATGTATCCAGTACAGGAATATGAAACATTAGCTCTTATTCAAAATTAATCATTTTAAGAGACTAAATAAATTAGCACATGTGTTTGTAACATTGATTTCAGCCTTTCTTTTTCCCAACTGTTTTAATAGCTTTTCAGATATAAGGTTGAGCTCCTTCCTTGGGTTTAACTTCTTAAGTCTGAAGTTTGCTTAACAAGAACAAGAAGCAGCTGATGCTTCCTAAAGAAGGGAAAGCAGCTCTGGGCTTTTCTCAGTGCATCCACAGGAACCAGCAAGGAAGTGCAGCCCTGGGGTTCTGACTTCCCACACTGCTTGCCATTTGTTCACTCCCTGGCTCTGATTTGGCTGCTCCATACGGATCTTTCCCAGATAAATGTGATGGAGTGTGGTCAAGCACTAAGTGGTGTGGGCACAAGCCAGGCTACCGATCCCCAGCCCTCCTTCATTTGGTGGTCAAGACGCAGCCCTCAGTTCCTCCATGGGAAGATTTCTCAGACAGCCAAAAAGTGCCAGAATTCAGATTTGGTTCCTCATCTTTCACAGATTTTTGTAAATATGGCAAGACTGGATTCCTTCCTGCCATCACCTTCTCAAAGAGAGAGAAGATGTGCAGTAAGGGTGGTGTCTCTGTGTGTGCACCACTGCACGTGCACATCTCCCCCTCTTTGTTTAGATCTCTGGGCATCACTCCCATGTAACCTTTGTTCTGCTTATGAGCCCTTCTGTTCTTATTTTGGCAACACACACAAATATTTACTCATGTTCATAAACAATCACCAATTCTATCTTTTCAGGTAAAATATCAAGAGAGCATGGCTCACCTGGGTGAACGCAAATGGACTCACATGTTCCCTTTCCTTGTGGTAGGTATTTTATGTGTGTACATGACTCTCTAGTGTGCAAAGATAACAGGGTTCTGCTTGGGTTATTCACAACCACCTGTGAATTATGGCAGAACCACACATGACCTAGGGACTGAACCTCAATGCAGCGATCGGTTTTCATTCCATAAAACACCTGAGAATGTGCTGCTTAAACTGTGGCTGCTAGGGAGGATGGGGAAGGAGAAGAACCCAGGATGGAGCAGAGACAGAAGGTGCTGGAAGAGCAGATTAGGCTGGGTGTCACATGAAGCACAGCCCTATTGTGGTTGAGGGCCCGGGCAGTGCATTATCTCAGATTGCTATGGTTGTCCCTTGCAGTCACGTTTATGAAGGCTCATTAGAGCTGGGAGTGGTGAAGGCGTGAACTTGGGCATCTGCTTGTGTGGGAGAGCACGTGAGTTACGGTCTTCACTGTTTTAAGGAGCAGCTGTGCCAACCAGCATGGATGTCAGTCTCTGAGGGGCATTTTGAAGGACCAGGTTGCTGAAACTTGTGCCTGCTTCCTTTCAAAATTGTGTCACCCCTTCTGTTTCTGAGCTGTAGGGGTGTTTCACACTGCAGTGCTGGCCCTGCTGCCTGTTGAGCCACAGCAGCTGGGCAGGGGAGGGGGTGAGGCGTGGGGGATGAAGGCAGTGGAAGTGACCGTGCTCTGGAATGCTCTCTGGTGACAGGTCTCCCTGGTGTACTCTGCCAGTGCCGAATACTCCAACTGCGGTGAGAATGAGTACTACAACCAGACCACTGGCATGTGCCATGACTGCCCCAAGTGTGAGCCGGGTGAAGAGCCTTACATGGTAATTTCAGCTTCTTCTGATGGTGGGGGGAACACATCAAGCACCAAATACAAAAACCAAATGCAAAAACCAAAAATGAGGAGGGCTATGGATGCCTAAGCAGGAGCGCTCACACCTCCAGGTGTGCTGTGGGAGCAAGGCATTGTGCATGCATGCCAGCAATCCATATCCCAGGAGCAGCCTCTAAAAAGGGATACTGTAAAAGTTGAAAGGTAAAAGTTGCATGCACAATCTCTGCCAGTCTGTTCTCATCTCAGTAGTTATTGAGAATCTGACGCTGGCATTCTGGCACAGAGTGATAAATTGGTCAGTCTGGCCCCCCACACCGACAAGTTAATCTTGCTCTCCCGCTAAGATGTTCTGGCACTAGAGGAAGCTGGATGTTTCTGCAACATTTTAAATTATGGTTCGTAAGTAACCATTTGATTTACAGCAGATAATTGTTGCTTATTAAAAAAAATAAATTACTGAAATCCTGTTTGGTTTTAATGGGATAAACATCCTATTGCAAGCATTTCACACAGTTGGTAGTCCCAAATAAGTATGTTTGAATAATAACCAGTTGGGTTTAGTTTTATTTAATCTAAACGTAGTATTCAGCTGGGACATATGAGTTCAGAGGTTACAAAATCTCATCCAAACATTGCCTTTTGGGTTTTTCTCTCTGGGCTCTCTGAGCATGAAAGCTGCTGTAGGAGCCTCCTCCACTCTTCCATTTTCAGTTCACTTTCTGTCTAAGCAGCAGCTGAAATTCCCTTCCACAATTTGCTGGACTATGACAGAAGTAGTATGGGGTGGCCACTTACAGGAGTATGATGCTCCAGTTCTCCTTCTCCCTCTCCAGCCCACAGCTTGCTGCATCCTTACATCCCTGCATTGCCTTTCTAGGACAGACACTGATAGGCCAATGACACACTTCTCTCCCTTTGTGAACATTCTCTTTTGCTAGAAGTTGGTGTGCAGCACAGGTCTGCTTCTCAGTGACTGTGTGTTGTTGCAGACGTGTGGATACGGCACCAAAGATGAGGACTATGGCTGCATCCCCTGCCCTTCAGAGAAGTTTTCCAAAGGAGGTTACCAGATATGCAGACGGCACAAGGACTGCGAGGGATTTTTTCGAGCCACAGTCATGACACCTGGGGATCAGGAGAATGATGCAGAGTGTGGCCCTTGTCTCCCAGGGTAAGGACTTATCTGTGGACCTTTGCTCTACCCAAGGCACTGGGAAGTACTTTTTTAATGTCAAAATCTCTGATGGCTTCTCTTCATATCAAAGCTCACTTTAGGTACAATACTGGTAAATTATGCTTTTTCATTTCTACTAAAATAATACATTTAAATGTTTCAAAAGCATTGGTGAGTTTAATAAATCATAGATTCATAAAATAGTTAGGCTTGGAAGGGAACCTAAAGAAGATGTTTTTAATCTTACTGAAGTCTCACTGAAGAAATAGCTGTTTGGAACAACTAGAAAACCTTTTCTTTTACTAGAAATGGAAAGGTAACAAGCACAGGTGTGCAGTGCCATTTAAAATGCTTGAAGAAATCCAGCTTGGCCTCCAGCTGTAGCTTCAGAGAGCCACCTTCTAAGTCCTGCATCCTACAAATGAGTTGCATGAAAGTGCCTTGAATACCCTGTAGGGTCTATGCTGGCACTACAGCATGTTTAGGAGCATAAAATATCTCCTCTCCAGATGTGAACAGCTGGCACATTTGCCAGCAGTTGACAGCATTAGCTAACATAGCTGTTCAGTGAGATTTACCAAGGCATTTTAGTCTCTCGGGTTGTTTCTACACAACAGAAAGGAGTCTAAGGAGCTGTTAGTGTTGTGTGTGTAGTGTTGTTCAGAGTCAAAACAGGTTTCAGGACTGGCTGAAGGCACTTAAAGTACTTGCTGTTGATTAAGTCCATTAATGGTCTCTTATGCTTGGTACAATTCTGATAGTAATGGTGAGAAAGAAATTGCTACTTTGGATATGTATATCATTGACAATATTACATCTGAAACTCTGCAAACCCAAGTATATATTTGCACTCTCAACATTTTTTTGTAAGGTGAGTAAATAGTCTAAAATACAACCTCACCTTACGCACCTTTTCAGTTTCTGCCACTGTGTCTCTTTGGTTTAGAGAGTAATTTCTACTGACATTTGGCTTTTGTGCAGTTTGCAGATGTTGTACAACCCACACTCCCTCTAGCATGGGAAGCCCTGTTCAAGAGGCCCTGCAAGCTTCCAGGTTTATTTTACCAGTGAGTCTGTGTGAAATTTTCACAGTTTACAAATAAAATGAAGGACTTGTCTAGCTGCCAGCCAAACAGACTGATGATGTGATTTTTAAAAAAGCTCCTTCTTGACTTCCCCTCATACATCATAAAGAGCAAGAAACTTAAATAGCGGCCACAGTTGCCGTTTTGCAATTTTTGTCAGGACTAATGAGGTCACCCAGGTGGGAGCAGGGTGCTGGCTGAAAATAATCAGCTTGCACAGCTGGTGCTTGGGGAGAAGTCTCAAAACATCGTGTTTGCACAGGTGTAGCCTGTAGCAGAAACTGGTCTGCCGGAATCTGGCTGAGTGCCGCTCCGCCTGCAACGCCCAGGTCCTGGGATTGTTTGGCAAAGCCAGCAGTTAACGAGAAACACCCTCTCAGTCCAAGCCTGAATAGATGGAATTCTCAAGATAAACTAAATATAAGCTAAAACAAGCTCTGGAGCTGCCCTGACTCCTCGTGCTACTTAGAGTCCTCAGAACTTGCTCCTGTGTGCTGGTGGGGGAAATGCAGAGCGTGTGTGTGTCAGAGCAGAGAGCTGCTGAGTAGCTGACTGTCTTTATTGCCCCTAGAGCCACAGGGACAGCCAGGCACCCGGGCGAGTGGCAGCTGGCAGGGTGCTCCCTTGCCTGGGCAGCAAGCCTCAGAGAGCCCCTGAGTCGATGTGAGGGATAAAAAGGAGGTTTCCATTTTCAAGGACTGCTTCCATAACACACTGCAGACCTTCCCAAGGTAACAGCTGACATGCTGCTGTCTGCACTTAAGGACATCCCATCCCTTTGCTATTTTTCATCAGCTCAGTAAAGCAGCCTGAGGAAAAGGTGAGCATATGGCACATCCTCTATGAAAGTTTTCAGACAAAATACTACTGAACTGGCAGCCTTTTCCAGTGGTTACAAGTGCCATCCTCTATACTTTACCTTAAAGTAAGTGCTGGATAGTTATATTTTTTTCCTTCTATTTTCTTTTTTCACTATTACTGATGACCAATTTTGAGGAAGAAGGAGATCTTTGGTACAAGAGAAGAGGTCATCCACTGCTTCTTTGTGTTCTCTCCCATATAAAATAAAAATAACACTGTCACGCTCACAAGCAGGACACAAGACAGGGAAGATTTTAAAGTTTCTTAGTTTCAAAGTTGTAGTCCTGAAAACCAAAGTCCAAGTTGCAAGTGAACTCTAGAGGTACCTAGACTGAGCCTCCTGGGATACTGCAGGCTTTGTCCTCTGCTCCTGCCCAGAAGCCCTTCCATCATGCCAAATAGGACCGGTTAAGAATGTGGAAATTAGGTGTGACTCAGACAATTTCCCTCAATGGGGTGATCTATTAGGTGTTCCTGGAGTGTGACTGAGGTCACAGCAAACTAAAGCAGCAATGGAGGTCCGAGCAAGGGTCCCTCTAGCCTGGTCATCTGTCTTTATTCAGTAGTGGCCATAAGGAGTAAGAACAGGTCAAGTACAAATAATATGCACCCCTTATGCTGTCCCAGCACCTATTTTCAACTTCAGTTAAGTCCCCAGTCCCCTCACAAGATAGAATTGCAAGAGGATCATTTCCTTTTTAAATGCAGTCAGAAATGCCTCTGCTGCTGACACTTCCCCCCTTCATGTGTTTGTCCATGGCTACAGCAAACACAGGATTAGTTCTCTTCTCTGGGAGGTTTTAAGAGGCATGAACGTGCCTCTGTTTTCTGCATGAAAAGGTTTAGCCAGTGAATTTCTAATGGAATTAAGTCACACCTCTGCTGTTCTGGATAAGGCAGCAGATTCCCCCACCAAGGATGCTCACCACCTCCTTGCTGTCTCTCTTCAGCCTGTCCCCTACTGAGAACAGCACCCGCCCCTCTCCACCTCCTGCCCTGCCCCTGTTCTGATGGGAGGGCGGACCTAAACCCGGATCTGAGTCCCTGAGTCTGGCATGACACCACCAAGGGTAGCTCAAGATAAGGCACTATGGTATTAAGCAGGAAAACAAGTCCATTTTTCAGTCTAGCCTTTATTCTTAGATTTTGCCTGTAGCCCTTCCAAACCTGAGCCTGGCAGGTGCCAAGGAAAGAAAGAATAAATCTCATGGTGGAAGAGTAACACTGTGAAAATTCATTTTTTCATTACTGGGTCACTTCTCCCTGGTTGATGATAATAAAGCTATCACAAATTTCCAACATTACCTTTAATATCTGGTGCATTGAAAAGTAACCAGAAAAGTCTGGTTGCCAGTATTTCGTGGGGGTCAATCACTAATGTTTGCAGCTCCAGAGCTTTCTACTCATGTGAGTGAACAATTGCCTGCCATGACCATCCTCTTCATTTTTCTTTACATGTCCTCCACCATTCTGCATTGTGGTGAAAACCAACAATTATTCCACCAGCTTGATTTAATTAAGTGTCAGAAAGATTGTTTGTCTTTCCTAAACCAACACAGCTATTAGACTGTGCATCCTAACTGTCCTGTATTTTTCTTCATAGATTTATATGTATCTTTGGCCTTCCAATCTTTTCTTTTGTGGTTTGGCAGTCTTTTCCTGTGTATTTATTAACTGCTTTACAAGCTAAAATTATGTAGGCCCCCATAAGAGAACAAAGATGAAGTTTTGCTCCTGAGAGAGCGTTAGAGTGGCAGATGGGGCGCAAGAGGTATTTGAAGGAAAGAGTGAGGGTAAATCTCTTAAAACCAGTAAGAAAGAAATGAGGAACCATGTGTAGTTGCCCTGCTCTCTGCGTTTCCTCTAGTCCCTGTCTCCCCCTTTCATCTCTGTGTATTCCATTTCCTGGACCTATATCCCTTATTTGTCATTCATTAATATACCAGTTGATTTTGATGGACCTTTTCAGCAGTGATTTCCTAACAATGCATACATTTTCCAGAAGGAAAAAAGCCAACATTCTGCACATGCATAGACAGGTACATAAGAGCAGAAAACAGATTCCCAGTTGCATTAAATGTTTGTAGTGTTGAGTTCCTGTCTACACTGAATTGATTATGAATTTATTCATCTCTTCATTAAAATATGTAGTGATTTACAAGTGATTTGTAAAGACATATCCGTAACATCAGCAGTATGATGTTACATCAACATATGTATGATTCTGATGTAATTACTCATTAGGGTGCATCTGGATCCAACTCTTGAGTAGCCAATTACCTTATTTCAACACTAACTTTATTAGCAGCCCAGAAGTTCAAATTATGAAAACCTTTCCTTCACACTGTAATTCCACTATCAAGGACTAATTTATAAACAGTACAGCAAAGAAGTAAAAAAAACAAACTAAACCTGTAAAACCTAATCTGCCTTGCCCTGTAAGGGTGGTGTTTTCCCTGTATTTTTTTATTGTGATCTGGCTCAGATTTGGTTCTAAGATTATAGAGATTATTCTTACAGAGTCTGTGAATAAAATTAGCCTACCATATCCAACTGGTGGTCTTGCTTGAAAGATTACTGCTTCAAAAAACAGCATTTTGAAAAATCTTATTTCAGGGCATGCTGTAAACTGCAGCTTGAACTCAGCAGGGAGACTAATGTTGTTTTAGGCAGTTACCACTTCTTGTCATGTCTAGATGTTTGATTAATTACCTTTTAGCAGGAAAGGAAGAAGAGAAACACAGTCTCTATTCAGGCAATTTGGAAAAAAAGTTATAATCTTTGACTCAAATTGCTTATAAAAGTTTGGGGTTTTTTAAATTATTTTACCTCCATATAATTGGTTGCTGCTGAACCATGTTCAGTCGTATCATATTAATTTGCACTGTTTTGCCTCATCTTGCCCTTCATTGCAGTTACTACATGCTGGAAAACAGACCTCGGAACATCTACGGGATGGTTTGCTACTCGTGCTTGCTGGCACCTCCCAACACCAAGGAATGTAAGTGTTCTGATGTTTCTATGTATTTCATCTGGTTTTGACTTTAAATCATCTGGAAGCTCAATGTGAAGTCTTTCAGTGATGATACTTATGTTCAAACAATAAACCCAGTTCCAGTTAAGCAATTTCTGCTTCCAACTAGCTGTGCCAGCAAAGGGAGGGAATGCTTATCATTTGAGGAAAGATCAGAATCTTTGGTTTTAGGATCTGCTATAGCTCATTTGTTCTCCAGTTTTCATCTGTCAAGACATCCCATGCCGGTCTTATTAGGGTTATTTAACCAGTAGGTCCAGGAAATCCCATGTCTGTGTATTTTTTTCAATTGAGTTTCAGTTCACCTGTGAAGAAAACATGGTATGATTTGTAGATGGAGTAAAAGTGCATCACACCTTTTCATCTCCTTTGGCTTCAAAGTGATTCAAGGGTTGGCATTGATGTGTGGTGGTCAGCACTGATAAGAGAATTAATTCTGTAGATTTCATTGACAATAGAGTCTGTAGTTTGCTAATTGAAGAAATCATGTATGAATGTGCGTGTGACACCTAGGAGCCCCCGTTCCTTTGCATACCATGTAGGTGCAATGGCTTATCCATCCTCATGCCTTGGGAGGAGGGACAGCTCGCACCAGCACTGAACTGCAGAGGCAACCCCCCAGAAAACTGCTTTCTCCTTTAGGGGGCAAAGAAAATGAGAAAAAGAGAAGGGAAAATGAGCCTCTCTCTAAATGGCCAGATTACTTTGACACCCCCTCAGAGAATCTGGAGAAGATCAGGACAAAAAGCTTTAAAACAAAAAAACCCTAAACAAATGGGCAAAAATGAGCAGTTCCCCAGCAAAACCTGGTGCATCTAAAACCAAAATCCTGTTCATGTTCTTTTCTTTTAGAAGCCTTTTTCATGAAAAGGATTGCAATATTTTGTCTGCTTGATTTGAAAGCAGGGGTTGAAAGTCCCAGAGCACTTATTTGTGTACATAAATAGCAATTGCTTTGTTCAGATGCTGCTGAGCTGTGTATCACTGGTGCTCTGGGAGTCACTTCAACGGAGGATAAAACATGAACAGCTACCACCTCTCCTACAGTGCACAAGCTCAGAGGAGCCAGGGGATAGTCACCACCCCACAGAGCTCCTGGTGAGCGGTAGCAATCTGGAAGGAGGCTGTCTGCATCTCCCCGAGCTGTCTGCATGTCCAGGGACTGGTGTGTTGTACAGCTGCTCGTCCCACTTGGCTGCAGAAACCCACCCAGCCCTGAGACTGCCCTTCTGCCTGAGACAGTGGGAAGGGGGAGAGGGCAGCGTGAGCTTGGCTTTGGTGAGATAACATCTGTATTAGGAGGTGCTAGGGAGGACCCAAATGCAAGACAGGGGAAGAAGGTGGAGAGACAAGTGGAAACACAAGGGTAGGAATGTCGTGGTTTAACTCCAGCTGACAGTCCGGCCTCAGGCAGCCTCACTTACTCCTCCCCATCCTGGGATGGGAAGAGAACCAGAAGGGTAAAAGTGAGATAACTCGTGGATTGAGATAAAGACAGTTGAATAGGTAAAGGAAAAGCTACACACATCAGCAATACAGAACAAAGAATCGGCTCCCCGCTTCCCATGGGCAGGCAGGTATCCAGACATGCACAGGAAGGCTGGGCTGTATCACATATAACAGTGACTTAGGAACACAGACACCACCACCCTGAACATGCTCCACTTCCTCCTTCTTCCCCCAGCTTTATATGCTGGCATGGCAGCACATGGTGTGGGATATCCCTCTGGTCACTTGGGGTCAGCTGTCCTGGCTGTGTCCCCTCCCAGCTCCTTGTGCACCTTGTGGGATGGGGTGAGAGGCACAAAAAGTGCTGTGTAAGTGCTGCTCAGGAGTAATGAAAGTATCCCTGAATTATCAACACCTTTTTGGTCACAAATCCAAACCTTAGCCCATACTAACTGCTATTAATAAAATTAACTGTACCCCAGCCTCACCCAGCAGAGTCATTGTGGGAGGTGAGGGGACATGGTAAGAGGATGCAGATGCACGTGGCTGCCCCATTGATGGGAATAGAACCATGCATGCTGCTAACCCATAGCTGGAAATTAATCCCTTCCTCAGCTCTGATGCTCTATCTCAAACACATCCTGAAATGGGTTTTTAGTAGTATCAGACATGTTGTAACTTACTGATTTGGGAAAGAGCTACCAGAAGATCTTATGGCTATTACTCAACTGAAAAAAAAACCAACTTTGTCCTTTTGTAGGATACCTGGCAGATACGATGTGTAACGTGCTTCTGTAAGGAAAGTATGAGCAGCCCAACTGATTAACTACGTGCAATTTTTAGCTTGATAAACGCAAGAATAAATATATATTATCTTTGTGAGGAATTTAGGTAGGTGCATAAACCAACAAATTGACTGGGTACTAACATAAAGAAAATATTAGTCCTAGAAAGATGAAATATTTCCATTTTAATCAAGTCCATGAAACCAGCCATTTGATTACGAGTGTTCAACAAGCACAAAAGTGTCTGAAAATCCAAGTCCCTCAAACCACTAAGCTCAGGTAATTTGGTTTATGATGTCTAAACCTCTGGACCCCATTTGGAATGGCAGTGCCCAATTGATAGGCATTAATTTGTATTCCAGATGGAAAATCAGCCTTGCTGCAGGAACCCCTTGAAAGACTCCCTTTGCTGTGGAAGGCAGTGTAAAACCTGGTATTAGCAGATGATCTTTTTCACACATTTCACTGACATCAGATGACACCAGTCAGAGCAAAGAAGAGGTGACATGTCAGTGTTGCACAGCTGTGGAATTGTTTGAGGTTTGCAAATTCCAAACTCATTTAAGCACTGCACTCTGAGCACGTGGCCTTAACACAAGGTTGCTGTTTCTGTCACCTGTAGAATAATACCAGTTTTTTTGTAGGAATAGTTCCTTTGTACAGAACAACCTCTGCTTATTAACTGGCTGTCAGGATGCAGGGCCCAGTATGAAAACTCCAGATGGTGCCAGGAATCTCCTCTTCCTTTGCTGAGACTTCAGAATAGCACTGAACAGCATTCAGGAGCCTAAATCCTAAACCTAAACCAAAGGGTTGCCTCTCCCCCAGAGCTCCTATTCTTCAAACTCTCCTGTGTGCAGCACAGCACTGGAGAAAGGTGATCCAGCAGGTCACAAGGAAATGAGAATGGCAAATTACTTAAAAACAGGAAGCTCGGGGTGACAAGCTCTGGGTTTACACTTCTAGAGAGAAAAATGAGGGCAGATAAATCCTCTTTCAGACCTTCATAAGGGCTGAGGCAAGACTGTACAACAGTGACACTCTCCTTGGGTGGAAACATTCCTTGCTGGGGAAGTGCCTGGACTATGTGTTACAGATGGCCAAGTCCAGGGGTGTGTGCCCCTGCATGGGAACTTGCTCAGGGAATTTGCCTGATGACACGTTTTATCTGGCAGAAAAGTATTTGGGTTTGATCAAAGGGCAAGGAAATATCTTTTAGCTCATATGCAGTCAACAAAACTTGAAATGGCCAAGGACACAAGATGGACACCCCATGCCCCAGCATCTGGAAATATTAGTGTAAAAATAACTGGAAGTGAGAAAGAAATTCCTCGATGGGCCTGTGTCACCTTATTGGGATTTTCTTTCCCTCTCAAAGGACTTGAGACATAAATAGCACAAAATAGCATGGAAAAGAGTGGGAGGAAAGGGAGATGCTTCACAGAGGCCAGAGGTTTAATTGAGGCAAACATGTCAGGTTATGGTGTTGAAAATCTCTCTGGACTGAAGGATGGGAGCCACAGTTCTGCAGCCTGGGAAGAATAACAGGCTTCAGTGGCAGCTTGAGGGCAGTGGGGGGGAAAGGGCTGTGCATACATGAGCATGAGAATGTGTGTTGTGTAGCAGGGAAGCTTTTTTTACTGTGAAAAGTGTAAATACCATAAAGACTACAGTTTTCCCTATCTTGTGCACTGTGAAACACCTACGTAAGATTTCTGGCCTTTCAGCGTGCAGCTCCCTCGAGTCTCCTGTGCAGGAGCTTCAGTGCTGGGCACAGAGGAGGAAACACCAAAGGTGTGAGAGCTTCAGCTGTGCTTGAGGCAGACCCTGAGCCATCGGTGCCCCTTGCTGAGACTAAATGGGGACACCACACCTCGTGATAAAAAACAGCGCTGCAAAAGGGAAGGGAGGCAGGTTTCCCATGTAAATCAAAGCATTAAGGTAATGAACACCAAACCACTCTAAGATGTGGCTTCCCACAGTTAATGGTGCTGGATTTTCTATCACTACCTCTGGAATTGGAGTAATTTCAGGCCTCTGACTATGTATGGTGTTTTTGTTGGTTTTTTTTCCTTTTATCCAATGTAAAAGTATATGCAAAAGACAGAAGATTTAGCCATACATGGAGTTTCTCTGCCAAAGAGGTACAGTTACTGCTGGAAGAGATTTTGTCTTTTACCAGCTGGAACTTTCAATTAGTTTATGTATATTAACTCTCTCTTTCTCTTCAAATTTGGATATTTGCCACTCCAGTTCAAAAATGTTGGAGAAAAACAAAATCAAACCCTGCTACAAAACCTGTAGGAACATTTACTTTGAAGTTGGATTTACACAATTACATCAAATATACAAATCATTTTCCACTCACAGATTATTGATCTAGAGAACTTCAGCAATTAAGAGTTTTCTTTTTAATCTACTGTATATATTCATAAGTGTGTATGGGCATAAGATACTTTGTGTTATTTTATTTCACTTATTTTTTCTGGTTTTACCTATGAAAATAGATACAATAACCAACCTGTGTAAGTTTTTAAGTGTCACACCTACCAATGATATTTTGGGAAAATTTAAAAAAAGAAAAAGGAAAAACCAAAATCAATAAAGGAAAACATATGTGGTCAAGCTATTTTTTAAATACCAGAGAGCAAATGACATCTAGAAATAGAAAATATCACTTTTATTATTGCATCAATAGAACTTCAAAAAGAACTAGATGAGATGGAACAATTGACTAACAGCTGATGGGTTTGTGTGATGAGTTGTAATCAGGGTGTCACATCCGTACCTGTGTGTGGAAGACTCAGAACTCAGCCCCTTTAATTGAAGGGCTTAACACAAACAAGCCTAATGCCAAAACCACTGTGTTAGTTAACATAATTCTTTCAGAGATTTTTATTTTAACTCTTCATTCTTTGTGATATCACTAATTTCCATTCCTTGCCAGTTTTGTCCTTTTGTAGGACAATCAACATCAGGACTTTTTCCCTTCTGTTTCAAATTATGCCTACAAATGAATAGGCTTGTTATCTGGAACTAACAAACTGGTTTTTCTCTTTTTTTTGAGTTGTTTGATCTTTGAACACCCCTTTCCTCTTCACATATGTAGTGGGAGAAAGGTTGAAGGCGTGCTTTATTATTCACTGGTGGTATAGCCTGATGCTCCTCCCCTAAGGATTTGTCCATATTAGGAAAGGAACCTAACCTTAGGATAAAATTGGCCAGCCTCAGCCATCAGCCTTCAAGGGGAGGGTTCTGAGAAGAAATTGTGGGCTTTGCTGTCTTCAGCTGCTGGGAAAGCTGAGCTCAGGTATCCCTCAGGAGAGTATGTGGTCCCGGAGCTATTCTTCCCTATAAAACCATTCCAATGGCTTTGATGTTTTCACTGGTGCTGGAGCTGCAGCTCCCACAGAGAGCACCACCCACCCGTGGGAGACATTGCAGGTCTCTGCAGAATTGCTCTGACCGGGCTCAGGATCTGAAAAACCTGCAGAGCTGCAGCCTTGCAGCACCCATTCCAACAGGCTGGCCACCAGGACACCAGGGAATGGGAGACCAGCTCCAGGCAGCTCTGTTCTCTTCCTTATGGTGCTCTGAAGTCATGATTGCAAGGTTGAAATGGCAATTATGCCCTTCATGTTGCACACAGAAAAGGGTGATAACACTGAATTCCTGGACAGAGGCTTAGAGTGTGTGCCTATGACTTTCCAGAGCTGTGCAATGACTTCATCTCCCAGTGAGTCCTAAACAAAACTTCAACAGATGCAAATAAATTGTCAGACTAAGGCCACGTGGCCTATAATCATCTTCACTTCCTTGCCCAGGCAAAATAAAAGGAGAGAGAAGTAAAATAGTTACGGACATTACAAAGAGCACAGCAGCAAAAAAAATAATTTCCTTTTATGTGATGTGGTTATTTACAGAGAGATTGACCACATTGAAAACAAAAGTCTGGGGGAACTTTCCTATCATCATTTTTAGAAGTTTAATTCTCAGGAATTAATTTACTTCACGGTGTAGTAGTTCTTTCTGGTGTAGTAACTACCTACACTAACTGAAGTATCTACCTGTGGCTCCAGAAAATATCAGAGTAATTGATATTATTCTGTAACATAAAGGTCAGTCAGGCCATCGCCCATTGCCTAGAATGTGTTCTTTTATCAGTGATTTGCAGTATTTTCAGAGTTGGTTTATGGTTGGCTGCTGAAGTCATATGTAGGCACCTCAGAAAGCAGGTTGGCTTTGATAGCTGCTTTAGTTTCCATGACTTCCCAAGTGCACAGGCATTCCATGTGGAATGTTGTTTCAGTAAGTTTGAAAACAACCTTTCATGTAAGTACCTGAATATAGATTTACATTATTTAAAAGATCTGACCTCTGCTTTCTACATATCTAGGTCTTTATTTATGACTAGGTTTAGTTAAAATTCAGTTTTAACTTTGTCATCCATAAACTGTCTACCTTTATTGCATTTCAGCTCAGTATAAATCAGTTTTCATATTTCAGGCTGATAGTTACTCACTTGCATGTGGGCTTTATCCTGCTTCAGCCCATAAAAGAGTCTCAGTGATGGCACTTGCAGCTCATCTGTGCCATTCATAGTTGGACTATGGCTGGGAGAGGAGGGATGCATCAGGAGAAAGCAAGCTGCACTCAAGAGCAAGAAATAGATATATATATATAGGCAACAATTTTTTTAAATACATCTCATTTTATGATCACTCCAAATAGTCTGTTGTGTACACACCTTAGGGATTTTTATAACATGTTATTAAGTATTAAATAGACTAAAAATAAAAATCTGTTGCTAGTTGTGAGCAGCAGTCCTTTGCATGGACCAGGAAGCTGATACCCACAGCAGCATATGTCAGGGGCACATGTGGTCTCCTCCTGCACCAGATTTTATTCACTCACAAACACTTGCAAGGGGGCACGGTGGTAAAACCTCCTTTCCCTGTGTCCTTCCCCCCACTCCTCTCACAAATCTGGTAGTCTTGTTTGTCACTTCTCATTGTAAGTTCTGTCTCAAGATACAAGAACAACTGTAATAGTCTGTTATGTAAAGAAAAAAGGTTAATTGAAACAACAACAAAAAAGTATTTTATTGCCCAGCATTTGTTTCCTGAAAGGACAAAAGGCAGCTGCATGGTAATTGAAGTTAAAGCTATCTTTTGAGTTAAAATCCCCAAACATTCAAATGTGAATACAGATTCAATTGTTCTTTTAAACAATAGGTATGGAGGGGTTTTTTATTGAAACTGTATCTAGACTCCAAAATGTTACAATAAAACCACATTTTTTTGAATAAAACATTTATAATGCAAAAGTTGACCAACAATCTGTGATAAACTTCTTTCCTAATGTCTTTATCACATTCCTGCAGTATTACTTACAGGTGTTTAGGAATACAAACCACTCTTTTGCACAGCTATATTACAGCCATTGGTCTGTTTTTTAAAAAATAGAGTTGTTTCCATATGTTGTGCTGTAACATATAGCACTGTAACACCTTAGGATGTCTCTGCCTGAGCTATATTTAAGTCTTTATAGATTATGTGTCATCTATATTGGAAGCAGAATTAATAATGTGAATGGGATGCAAAACTGGATGTGCACAGGAACAACAGACATTACAGTCATGGTGTGGTGCTGACTGGGAAAAAGGAGCAGCTACGAGTTGTTACTTTTTGCTCATACAAAAGTGATATAAACAGAAATTCCACAGAAGCTGGCATTTTGCTTCCTCTTGTAGTGCAGGTGCACGAATTGGCACTTTCTTCTAAGCCGCATCTAAAGAAAAATCTTGGCTCATAATGGATATGCCGAATTATTAAATTTGACAGTAGACTTAAAATGTGTGTAACAAGTAACTCCCACCCAGGCCACCACATTCTAGCACCGGCCTTGGTTTTGCCACAGCAGCACTTCAGAACGAGCGAGGTGGCTCCTTTCCCGCACAAAGGACATTCTGCACGTAGGCTCTGGGGCTGAAGGCTCTCACTGGTGTGCACAGGAGGGGGTGGCTGTATGTCCACCTGTGTGCATGGTGTGGGCAAGGCACCGGGCCCTGGTGTGGGGTAGAGCTGGGAGAAGTGTGACGATGATGCTGAACGAAGAGTAGCGACCTCCCTCCTTACCCTTCCTGTGCTACTTGCTGCTGCCTGACTTCCCACTTTGAAAGGCTCTACTTCCTTTCACAGATGGGTGGAAAACGTAAGATTAACAATACCAAGCAACTGAAAGATTATTAGGCAGAAAAACTTCAATGACTTCATGCTTGAAGTGAAGGAAAAGAGAGGCGAGTTTGCTAAAATTCACTTGTGGAGGAGATGAGCTGAAGATTGTTAGCTAAACTCAGGAAAAGCAGCACAGCTCGCCTGTGTTCACTGAGAGGCATTGAAAGAGCAGCTCCTGTTGACTTGTTGCAGCTTGCAAGGACCGTGCAGAATTCCAATTGGCTGGAATTGGATTTGCCAGGGGGGCTGCAAGAACAGGCATAAGCCTGGTGGCTCTGCATGAACATGAAGGGAAGTATGAGGCTACAGCACTGGCCATTTACTAAACTTCCTCTCTTGTCCAGCCATGATGAGTAAACACAGAGGTCATGACCAAGGATGATTCATTTCAGTTTTGTGAAGAATTGCTGAAAATTTTACAAATTACCTGTCTTTAATGTCCACTACATGCAGATGACATCTTCATTTACTTAGATAGTCTACTACTGCATTGCAGTTTCTAGAGCTCATAACTAATTCTTCTTAGAAGGAAATCTGCCACAGAGAAAGGACCAGAGGCAAGACTTATGTAATCTAGCCTTCATTTGCAAAATATGAAAAGTGTCTGAATTAATAAATTAGTATATTTAAAACTTTATGAAAACCCTTATTCAGTTTGAAGAAATACCAATTATAATTACTTAATCCATTTCCTTCTAACAAATGATGTTTGAAAGAAGTTTTATTATTGTTAAAGAAAATTTCTCTTGAAAACATCTGCAACTCGTACTTTGTGGCCTCTTGAAGTGTTCATTTCTCACCCACAACATGCAGACATGTTTTATTTTAGGTAATACTTTTTTTTTCTTTAAAAAAAAAACAAAATGAACCAGTTCTGTCCATTTGAAGAATGTGTGTGTTGCTTTGTTCTTAACCCTAGAACATTTCTCAGACCATTCCAGACCACTTGATTTCCTGTCAGGTTTACCTGGTGATTTGATTTCTTTGAGTATTTACTTGGTAAAAGAATGGCACGTAAGCTCTCATCTAGCCTAGTTGCCAAACCAGCTTGTGGAGCCATGTGCTGTGCACACCTTACCAAATGACTGGGACAGCTTTTTGCCTTTAGGTCTGCTGAATTTAATTATCACTGAACTTTTTCCACAGGCAACTAATACAAAATAGGAGGAATTTCATATCCCCCCCGCCCAAAACAGAAAATGGTTTTCAGTGTCTGTTGAGAGTAGCTGTTTGCATTACCTGCTTACCAATGGCATTAAAGTTCATTTGAGAATGAAGATAATGTTTACACCCAACCCTAATATTTTTGTTCTGTTTTGTAATACTGTTCCCATCAATGGCTTTATACCAAATAATATGCAGTATTGATTGCTATTGTCAAAATATGTTAATTTATTACTTGGTTTAATGCTTTGAAAACTTGGTTTGTGACACCAGATGAGAGTAACTTTTAACCTTAATTGTAGAATTTAGACCTGGAAACCCCTGTTGGACAATCTCACCCCTCTGGCAGCATGAATTTTTCCTATAACTTCCTCATTTACTGTTTCAGTGGATTTCCCTTCTCCCCAGAATATAGATTTGGACTGGTGGGAAACATAAGAAACATACTGCCCAGTTACATTGCAGGAAATTCTAATATTCCCCTTTATACCGTACAGCTCCATCCACACAATTACTTGTCACCTTCCCTAGGTTTTCCTGTGGGGTCATGAGGGTTTGCAGACCACCACAGGTTGATGCTGATAGCAGAGGATGCTTGTGAGAAGCACTCATTTGATGAATCTACCAGCTGAGTCTCAGAGTCAAATACTGGAGTGGGGGTTGTAAACTGTTTGAATCATCAGCTGGATCCTGGAAATCTTTCTGCTGCCCAGGACAGATCCATAACATGGGAATCTGTGTGTAACAGTTGGCTTTCTCTTCTGAGTTCATATCTGTTCTGGAGTTTGACCTCCATTCCCTCTGGAAAGTATGCAAAAATGTGGGCTGTAACCCAAATTTCAGCATACCAGTAACACAAATTGGCATTAATAACATTTCAGAAAGCAAGTAGTTAATGGGTCCTTTGCTAATAGATGGGAATGCAACCAAGTCAAGTAAAAGCTCTCTTTCCTTGAGCCAACCTATTCCTTTGACTGGACTAAGTAACCATGGAATTTTATGGTATTTCTGTTTATATTGCAGGTGCAGGGGCTAACTCTGGCATTTCAGCCATTTTCCCAAGTACCTCTGGCACAAGCACTTTCTCGCCTTACCAGCATGCTCACAAAGGTAAGAATGCACTCACAGGGTTAACTTAGCAGCTCTTTGTTTTGAAAAGGGCATCAGCAAAGTGCAACCAAACTGAAAATATGTGTTGCAGTTTCCATTGTCACTGTTTCCAGATTTCTAAAACTGCTATTAGAAATAATTCAGAATTAATTTTTGTTTCTCAGTTAATCAACGCTGCTGTTCCAGTCAGCTGAACGTAAAACGGATTTGAACTGTATTCAGTGATGCCAACAATAAATTTAGCTCATTATTTGTAGCTATACAGAAATAGCACTCTGCCTCAGCAAAGCTTAGCTTAGAATGCTGAAAACAATTCCATGCACAAATATGGTCAGTCTCTTATTGTGCTGACATAAACAGTTCTCCAGCTTGATTATTGAAATATGTGAACCTGAGAAGACAAAACAGGAAAAGTGCAGTTAATGAGGTAGTGACAATGCTGATCTTCTTGGTATTGTCTGAAAACGTGGCTGTGAGAATCATGTTTTCAGAAAAATTAAAGTTTTCATGCATTTTAGCATATCTGTAATTTTCTGCATCCTTTCATGGCTTTTCAATTCTGTCTTTTCACATCCAAGTTTTCTTTCTGAATATCTTTTCACATAGCTTATTTTAAATTTACCTTCTAGCCATGCTGCTTTTAAAGTATCTGTTAGAAAAACATCCGTTCTTCTTCATGTGCATTGTGTTCTCCTTTTAACTTAGAGCTTTTGAGGCAGCCACAGTTATCAACAGTCATTTTAGCTCTTGTTCCCTTTGTATATTTACCTTTTTTTGTCTTTTCAATGCTGATTCCCAGAATGCAGTGCGACAAAAGCTTCTACTCTTGCTTGTGTATAGCTTCCCATATTAAAATACATTTTCCTACATCTTTGTATCTGATGGATCATACCATCAAATATTTTTAATGAATACTACTAACTGGTTCATGCGTAAATATAAAAATTTTGAAAAATTGTTAATTAATTTGCCTTTGAGATGCAACACTAACTTTTTCAATGCTTACAAGTAACTAAGACTCAGCTCAACTAAAGGTTTACACCAACTATGTGTAGAGCAGACTGCAAACTGTTAGCTATTCTCTGATCCTAAGAGTTGCTCCTTTATTTACTTTTTTTATTCCAGCAGATCTTTCAGGACAAGGACATCTGGCTACAGCTCTTATAATTGCCATGTCTACCATCTTCATAATGGCTATTGCCATTGTCCTCATCATCATGTTTTACATTGTGAAAACAAAACCTTCTGCTCAAGGTAATTGTTCAGCAGGTGAAATTTTAGTTGCAAATGTTATTTTTAGAAAGCGTCTGAGAATAATTAGTGTTATATTTGTATATTCTAGCCTGTTGCAAGAGCCACTCAGTAAAAAATGTCGAAGCTCAGGCTAACACGCAAGAAGAGAAGAAAGAAGTGCAAGGTACAAGTTGTTTTAGTTTTGCTTTTTCTATCCAAGACAACATTGGGCTTAAATACTTTTAATACATTTCTCTTAATTACAATTTCTCCTTTGGAGTATGTAAAACCCAGATCAGTTTACTAAAGAGTTGTCTGTAATAGCTTTTTGTACTTCCAGAATGTCACTTAATCCTCTGATAGCAATTAAAAAGATAGCAGAGAGATTTATTTTGGCAGTAAGGCTGCCAGCGGAATTAGCTCCTGACACAAAGCACTGGTTTGAAAACTTATTGCAAATTTAAATTTAAACTTCTCTAATTGTTTTTCTACAGATAATGTTGTAATATTCTCTGAGAAAGAAGAGTTTGAAAAACTTACAGCAACTCCAGCTAAGGCTGTCAAAAGGTGGGTAAAACATTTAAAAAAAGATAAATATGTTGAGAGTTTCACTGAAATGGGGGAGGCATATGGTCATCATTCATCCTGGTACAGTGGAACACATGAACAAATTTGATGGCTATGCCAGCAAGTTGCTGCAGCAGGGCAAAGACCAGATGCCTTATCAGTCTTTTCCCTCTCTGGTTTCTAAGAAATAATAACATAGATCATGAAGAGAAACCTGTGTCCTCCCTATTCCCTCTGTGACCATTTCATCAGCTTTTAAGGCTCTATCTCCTTTTTGAGAGGTTCATTTCTGGGATCTGAGTGCAGCTCTTGCTCACATGGCCGTAGTGAGGTTCCCTTTCCCTTCTAGGCAGAAAGAGTAAAAATAGCTGCTACAGGCCTTAAGGAAATCCCTTGCCCATAGCATCCTCTGGATGGCACAGTGTGATTGTTTTCCTCATCTTGTCTCTGCCCAGCAGCCAAACCTGCCTGGGTAAGACGATTAAGGTGGGCTGAACACTGTCCTCAGTTGGAAAATCCCTCTATAAAAGGATTCTTGCAATCTACATGGACTGTGTGGACATTGCACATAGACCCTGGGCTGGTGAAGGCTGTTACATTCACAGGATTTTGGAGGAAAGGCATTTTAAAAAATAGAAGACACTTTTATTCAATTACTCTCTGATAGCAAAAAGGAGATGACTGGAGTCAACCCATGAGAGGCTTCACTAAGATGAGCATATCCTTCATTTTACAGTGAAAATGATGCATCTTCTGAGAATGAACGACTTCTAAGCCGGAGTATGGATAGTGATGAAGAAGCTGCAGTCGACAAGCAAGGGACTCCAGAGAGATGCTTGTTATCTTTAGTGCATTTGGCTAGAGATAAATCTTCTACAAGCAGTAAATCAACTGGGGTAAGGCTACCTTGAGCTTTAAAAATTGAGAGGATTTTTCTACTTTTTTCTATGAAAAAAAAATATAAGCTATCACACCCCCAAAATGCATTGTAGTGTAGTCCAGATTGATTTACAAGAGCTTCTCCAGACAAACTTCTGATAGAATCTCCTTTGCATAATGACATGTATGTACATGTATAGTGTTCAGAGATGAAAATCAAATTTTCTACAGGACTAATTACTTCACTTTTCTGAGTATTATATTTTATAGTCTAAAGAAAGAAAAACCCCAAATAACAGCAGTCTCCTGTTACAGCTAATGCTAAGACAGTAAAATAATGTAGCAGCATGGCTGGATTCAGCAGACAGCAGAGCATCTGAGCAACTTGACCTGGCTGCATCGGTATTTCCATGGCACAGACTTCTCAATAATATCCAGTGTTGTGCTTGGTTTTCGTGTGGAATTTTTAAAAACACACACATGGTTTGAAGGTCATTCCTGTGCTCTGAAGGACACTGTAATCCACTGTTTTGCTGTGGAAGGCCTTTGCTTCTTCCTGCTGAGCTTGTACTGCTCAGGGCTTTTTATCTCACTTGGAATATTTTAAGGTGCAGTTAAGGCCACATCTCACCCACACAACCTTTTAGTTTGTGTTAACATCAAACTATCCTTAAAAAGAAGGTGTCTGCTCAGATCTTTTTAGTCTTTCAAATTTATTTTAAAATGACAATAGCTTGGTTAAAATCACATCATTAATATCAAACATCAGATATTGTTTAAGGAAATAAAAGGTTTGAAAATGCATTTTTTCATGTTTGCACATTTTAAATTTTGGGATGGATCAGCTCAAATTTTCTAAAACAGTTCATTTTTTCAGTGGCGATCAGACACACAAAGTCTCAACAAAAGCTAAATTGTTTTGTAGTTGTGGACATTTATGACCATCTGAAAATAACTTACTACTCCAATGCTCACATTTTAAAGTTCAGGTTTTTGAGATCTCTCTGAATATCCAACTTTATGATACTTCTGTAAGCACTGTCTTGAAATAGGATACTACATCTTGGGTAGTAATGAAATCAGAATATTTAATAAGAAGCAGCTTACCTTCTAAAGACCATATACACAGATACATTCTCCAGAGTCATTTAGATAGACAGCTCATAAGTGCACCCAAAGCATGAACTATTTCTTCCAGACCTGTTCTAACACACATCCTCAGGGATTAAAGGTTGCTGACAAGGCTGAAGACAGACTTTTCAATGAAAGTGCAGATTGCCTTGATATTCTCCACTCCATACCTAAGATGTCATAATTAAGCCAGTTGCTAGAAGTTAGAAAAGCAGTAATTTTCTTCTTTCTACTAAGAAAAGAGTGTTCAGAGCAGTTGGACAAGGATAAAGAAAATTAGAGGCTTGCTAGTAACTAAGTCTGCTTCTTCCTAGTTATAACAAAACCCATTTGCAATGAGCTGCCACACAGAGGAACCTTAGGCTATAAACATTATCTGTTGGCTTTTAGCATAAAGTTTAAAAATTTCTCATCTTCTGGCTGTGGTAAAAAGAACATCCTGCATAATTCTTCATGAGCATGGAATTACTTAACCTGCCTCTTTGCCCTCATAGTGTGGGGAGAATGAAAATAAGCATCCAACAGTTTTCTTAGGAGAAGTTCTAATAAACCCCATTAAAAGAACATTTCCTGTTTTCAAGGTTCTAAAACAGATAATCCAAGCCTACAATAGCAACATGACCGACTAAGCACATGCAAATTACACAAAGAAGATGTGAACAACAATCAGTGTCTGCAAGGCACTGCACCTGCAAGACACACTTCAGGTAGAGCAGCCACTTTGTGCTCTCCAGATGCAAGACCATTAATCCAAGCCATTGATGTGCCTTGCCCTTCACAGCCCAAATAAAATGAGAAAAATCTTTCCACAAAACAAAATACTGAAAGCAGAGCTTTTATTCTATCCTCATTTGCAGTGAAAAGGGACAATTTTGTGGAGATAATGGTAGAGTCCTCTTAAAAAGACAGCTTTTCAGAAAACTCAGTCCTAATGAGAGCTGGCATAGGGATGAAAATTTCAGTCCCTGAGAGCTCATGACATTTTGACATTTGTTTTCACTCCATATTGAATCCAAAGCCAAAACTTGAGAATATTTTGCTTAATGAGCCCATATAAAAATGTCCATTTTTAGCTTGAAATATGTCAGGTTTTCAGTCCTGTTTCTTTCTTGTTAAAAATGACTAGAGCCTCAGGACCTCAAATTTTTCCTCTCGAAAGCTTCGCTGGTTTATTTTTTTTAATTTATCTGTAAAATATTTCAGTTAATTAGTAATGCACAAAGCAGGTCTATGTCAAGAGACAGAAAGGGATATCCCCTCCTCTACAGTCCTCTTAGATTACTGGAAGAAGGCAATTTCAGTCTGAATTTAATTCCCTGTATCTAGTCCTGACTTGGTTTACTTGGACATCCCTACATTAATTGTCTGCTTATATGATACTGGATTTATCCTCATTCTCAGGAGTTTGCCTCGGTCTGAAAGAGAAATAAAACATAAAAACACTTGGAGCAGAAAAGTACTTGCTCTCAAAAAAAGTCTAGAAGTTGGAAAGAAAGATCACTAGCAGTGGCAAGTGGAATCAGAAGTTTGTTTATGCTTCATAGAATAATTGCTGTGTCATTTGCTTTGAGTCTTCAAAAGGGACCCTTGAGGACACTAAGTGATAACCCCATGAAATGGACATGTCCCACAGACTTTCCAATGCTGTCTGCTAATTGTTTACTCTTGTAACTGAAAAATTAATGAAATAAAACTCTTCTCATTTAGATTCAAAGTCGAAGGAAAAAGATACTTGACGTGTATGCTAACGTATGCGACGTTGCAGAAGGTGAGTGTACAATTTGCACCTATAGTAACAGCATGAAATTAGATCACAAGCATTTGCTATAAAATAAGAAAGGCCTCTGGCTATCTATGGAAAATAGTCCCAGTCCAGAGAAGACGCTCTGTAGGCAGATTTGTATTCACTTGTAAGGAACCCCATGGTGCCCTGACCCCAGAGCTGTCCAGACTGGGCTTGGGCTGGAGCATGATTTCCCTCTGGGCATGTGCTTGGACTTCTTCCCTGTGGAGAGCAGGAAGAGTTGTGATGGGCTGTGTGGGGACACACTAACACACCAAGATGCAAAGAAGTAGTTTTGCATTCCCCATCTAGAGGAAACCCGTTGGACTTACTTCTTTAGATAACAGATAAAAAATAGTTCTAAAAAATAGTTCAAAATATGAAAGTGTGAGTTGGGGAGGGCCAGGATTGAGGGTAAGACACAAGTCCCAAGACTCTGCTTCTCTGAATTCTGTCCCACATCTCACAACAAAATGTGGAGTTTCCAGATTGTGTTTTAACCTTGTTTAGCACTTGACTACCTGAACTGCTTTAGCAAAGAGACATGAATTAAGCTCCCTGCAGAACAGGAGATGTGACTGCATTTACTTCCCAGCACACACACACTTTGTGTGCACATGTATGAGTATTCTGTAATTCAGGGAGCTCTGTCTCCCATCAAATTACTGCTGTTGAGAAAGAAGCAGGAAAACTACAGAAGCAAAAGGCTGGTTTGGGAGAAATGCTGTAGCTGATTCTGTCCTCTGTTTTCTGACCATGAATTGATAGAAAATATGTCCAGGAGAAAATAGCCTTTACCCCACAGGATGAATGTTAAATCCTCCCTAGAGATTCATGATAGTAATGATGGTTAAGCACTTGTGGAGACTTTCATGCTTGCATCTGGCATCATTGCTTCACCTCACTTCTCGCTTTCCTACAAGGGCAACTTTGAATTACAGACGTGTTTCAGCGGCTGCTGGTGACAGTCTCAGGGAAGGGTCAAAGCTGTCTTTGGAGCTCAAACACTGAGCCTGACGTGCAGAGGTGTATTAATGGGACTGCTCACTAGGGACCCAGTTGCAATATACTTTTTCTAACAGCCAGTAAATTGTTGAAGGAAGGGGCAGAGCCATGGGAATTCATACAACCCACCTAATACTTCTTTTCCAGGCAACTTTTTACCCCAATTATGGTATCATACTGTCATTATGAAGAATTAATTTGGTAATATACAGTAATAACTTTGGGGCTATACATACCTATCATAAACAATCACTTAAAGATTTTAGCTGTATTCATTACTAACAGTTGATCTGTTGTACTTTAATAAATGTCAAGACTTGTGCCCAGAGCTACCTGACAATCCACCCCTCCCTTTGCAGGTCTGAGCCCTACAGAGCTGCCATTTGACTGCCTGGAGAAGACCAGCCGAATGCTCAGCTCGACTTACAACACAGAGAAAGCCATAGTGAAAACATGGCGTCACCTCGCTGAGAGCTTTGGGCTGAAGAGGGATGAGATCGGTGGGATGACAGATGGCATGCAGCTGTTTGACCGCATCAGCACGGCAGGCTACAGCATCCCAGAACTGCTCACCAAGCTGGTGCAAATCGAGCGATTGGATGCTGTTGAATCCTTGTGTGCGGATATTCTGGAGTGGGCACAAGCAATGCCAACTCCTGAACCAGCAGGGACATCCTGACATGCCTGCCTGCAGCCTGCACTTCCATGTCAACCCAAAGAAGTGGGATTCCAGTAAGCACTGCATCAAAGACTTTGGACTAAAGACCACTGATGCTCCTTCTACATAATTGCTCATGATAACCAATAGGAAGTTCTTCTCTTTGACTTCTTAAAGTGAAGTTACACATCTACCAAAACAAGAGCAGAAATCTCCCAAGAAGCTTGGCATGAAACATGTCATTTAACAAAATGATCTTGTTAAACAGTTACTGATAATTAGTGGACACACAAACATCCATTTTGTGGTCTGTGTATGAGTAGAAGGGCAAATAACCCTGCTGATACCCTTCCTGCCTGGCCTTCAAGAAAGGAATTTAATAGCTCTCTGGAAATATTCCTGTCTCTTAGAGCTTCATTCAATGGTTCAATGGTTGAACCGTTACAGTCAGAAGCAGTACCACAGCTACAGTATCAATTAATACACATTAGGCACATCCATCTCTATCTGCTCCAACCAGTTTATTTTTCTACACTTATTATGGGTTTGTTGAATCTAGAAGTATGTGCATAGGTGTATATACACAGTCCTCAGATTAGCTAACTATACTACATGAAAAAAGGGTCAACAGAAGATTGAGGTGCTTCAAAACAATCTACATAATGTACATATAACTCTTGGTCCATGCTGACATTTCAAAAATTATAAATTGATACTGCTGACTTCCTGAGGACAAGCTGGTTGGCAAGTGGGCAGTAAAAGTGGGCAGTCACTCCTTGCAAGTTGAGAGCAAAAACCTCTCTTCTTTACTATTAAGAAAAAAGCAAAACCAAAACCAGATTGTCCACTACCATTAAAAATATACTTTTCTGAGAGTGACATTTATGTATCAAATTATATTCCAGCCAGAGGAATTTCAGACAACAGTGGTGCACGTGACACAAAGAGCAAAAAGAGTAGATTTCTTTACAGACACTTGAAAAAAAAGTTGTTTTTAATGCTATTTTCTTGTAAGCCTAGACCATAAACACAGAATCCACCAGTGACATCAAACTGATCTAGAAGGAAAAGCATTATTGTGAGTTTGTGAAGTACAAAAATTGACTTAAATTTGTTTTTCTTTTAACTAATATCTGATTTTCACAGTTAAAAGTTCTCTAAATTTTGTTCAGACCACAAGTCAGTATCGATTACCAAACCTATTTGCCTAACATAGCTAAAATAGCGATGGCAGATTTCACCAAGTGCAACTACTAAATTCAGAGATGTGTCAATTAAAAAGCAATACTTATTGAATTCTAAAGTGCATGAGTGAAGAAAATGGTATTAAAAATATTAACTGTTGCCCAGAATTTAACAGCCAATATTCCATCTCTTAGTAACTAGATCTTATCTATGATAGTATTGTAACTGCAAAACATTTAGCATCACCCTTTAACATCTATATTTAGTATCTTTTCAGCATTTTATTTGTATATCAGGGAAAGTACATACTGCAACATAAAATCTATCCCTCTCTTTTTTTTCCCCACCCTTTCTTTCACATCATATCATACTTCATTAGTCTGCATATGCCAAATTTGGTGAGATTTTAACTCTTCTTTCAATTATGCAGCAAGATGCATTTATGTGAAATTTAACCAGCTGATTGATGTTCAGTTTAGGGGTGAAATTCTTGCTGTCTTGAAATCAATGACAAATTTATACACTTTTCAACAGGCTTCAGTAAGATTTCTAGATCTGCTTACAGCTCAGCAATCTTCAACATGATTTTCAAGACCATGAATTTGCAGATTTTTCTATTGCTACTAGAATTTCAAAATAAAGGGCAAGAAAGAAAGAAAAAAAAGAAAGTATCAAGATTCTGTTTTTCTTGTGCCAGTGTGTAACTACAGTGTTATTCAGTGAACTGCCTCCTATGTTTTATGCGCCATTTAAAACTACACATCACTTATTTGTTAAAAAGAGGATAAAGAAGGTACAGGAATCTTCTTTTTTTATGTATTGGGCCATGAAAAGTTAGGGTTTTGAAACTGATGGTGCCAATGCAAACACAGACTATTTAACATTATTTTATTTAGTATACAGTATTTTTATTGTTACACAAAAGATATACAGGATTGAAAAAGGAATCCTGTAGGTCTTGCCAAAGCTTACTTTCTAATAACTTTGTTTAATGCTGTATATATAACTTATTATATTGTAAAGTATGAACATAAAATATGCTAATAAAAGAAAGAGGTCAAACACATTTGTATTAGCCATTTCTTTGATTAAATAGCATATTGCCTTATAAATCTGTAATTAAATGGGTTAGCCAAGGGCTGGCAGGTGCATTCCTGTGGTATGGGAGTGTCTTGGTAACATACATGGAGGAATCTTTGCATTCCTGTAGGATACTGCTTCTCTGCATCACTAAGGAAACTTGAAGCAGAAACCATTTTGTCAAGAGAATTTGTATTCAGTATTTCACCTTGTAGGTATGGTGAAAATGCCAAGCCCCTTGCAATTTCTCAAAGGAACTGTAGGTTTTTGTCTGGGTACTGAGAACTGGTGCAGACTGTGAGATGGGTGAGTAATGTCACAGTAACAACACTCATTAGTATGTCTTCATTCTGCATTTCTAAATGAGCAGTACTATACAACATTACCAGAAATCTTCACTGGAAGCTTTCACTTCATGACTGGATAATTGTGTTCATGCAGTCTTAGGCTGCACAGGTGGGACCACCAGAAGAACTGCTGGCTTCTGTAAAAATAACAGAGCGCCAAGTTGCATTTCCCCCAGACCAAACTACTTACTACCTTGTAAGACTTTCCCCACCTAATCCCATCTTCCTAGCCTGACCAACATTGTCCCAGTTTTTTCCTTAGAGAAACTTGCTGGACCTTGGAGACTTTCTCTGATTTCAGGCTGCAAGTCAGGAACTGCCCCCTACATAGTGTTCAGTATCTGATGGTCCTGGATGACATAAATAGAAAGAAGAGAGGTAAGGTGGGCTGAAAAGGGTAGGTATCAGCTCTGCAGTATAAAGCAACAACAGCTAAATGTCTTTATATTCTGTAATTTGGGATAATTAAAAATATCCACATTATTCATGAACAAAAAATAATGTGCATAAATGCCCAGCAATATGGGTTGGAGGATGAGCTGAAAAGACATGCCAGTTCCATTTCTCCCTGTCAAACTCTAAGCCTCGTACAGTTCAGAAGTCCTGCTTTGTTTTAAGGATGGTGTACTTAAGAGAAAAATTCTTACCACTGCAGGTTAAAATCATGACCCAGAGGTACAACAATGATTTCTGTATGCAGAAGTCATTCTTCTGCAAGCAACCTCTATACTCATCTTGATAATGAAAAGGAAATGGAGCCCATGTCCTCATTATGTATGGGATAGGCTTCCTAGTGCACATTTCACTAAATATATTAATATAAACAGGGCAAGAATGAACTGTCTCAGGCTATATCTACTTCTAGTCACATAATATTGCATATATATTCTATCCCCACATCCAAATAAGCTCTTTTGATTATTTATTGTGATATGATTTATAATGCATGGCACCTGTTACCTCAGGCATTAATTTATCACTATCAACTACTCTTCAAGGACAGAAAAATGCTGATTCTTTTTTGCCACTGTTCTGTGAAACTAGACTGAATACTTAGGGAAGAATGGTATGACTTTGCATGCACTGCTGCAGAAGGCATCAGTGATTAGCGGTTACACAGGTCACACACAGGCATCTCATTTGTCCATCTGCTTTAATTAAAAAAAGGGGGTTTTTTATAGTTGAGGCTGCTATAAAAGCAAGGGGGTATTAGGATTCAAGTTAGTATAGCAAGACAATTCAGGAATTATTTTCCAATTTAATCCACTACATAGAAGTAAACTGAAAATCAGGAGGAGGTAATGCTGAAGACTGATTAGTAGAAAGACAACTGAATCAGGAAGGAAACAGTTTAGCATTTGCATCTGAAATTCTGAAATTCAGCCTTGGTGTGCAACACTGCAATGAAAAAAATCATCCTCGCACTTCCTCACACTTCAGTGGGGAGGAGGACAAATCAAGCATACATCAAACTGCTTTGTAGAAAGATCATGAACAGAGAAATTATGTTTAATTGCATTTCTTATATAAATAACCCTTGAATCCACACACTAGAATACTGCTTCTTCTGAAGCAAAAAACCAGTCTGGCAACATTAGCTCTCTCCAACCTTCTTCAAAGGCCTACTAGTTTTCCAAAAACCTGATGTGTGGGTGGGATATTATGCTTCTGTTTGAAACTCTACCATATGATACTTTTTTTCCCCTGAGGCTGGATAGATTATTTTTATGTACTTTTCTCCGTAATTAACTGCACTAAGGATGTCATTTTATGGAGCTGAAGATGATATTAAAGTAAACTTATTAATAGGAATGTTATCCCCTATGCTGACCTTTTCAACCATTGTTAGCAGTATCCTGGCCACTGAATTTGCAGCCCTAGCTTGGGTTCATCTACCAGAGCAATTACTTACCATTAAGCCACAGTGATCAGGGAGATGTTTTATATTCAGGGAAATACTCCTTGGGTCCAGTCTAAATATGTTTGAGTAACGGGCACAGAGAGAACTGGTTTTTGGGAAAAAATACATATATGGCTATATATGGCTTCTCAGATCTCTTTTTCTCAGTTAATTCTCTCAATGTGACTTTAGAGATCATAATGTTTTGTGCCTTATGTCTTGTCAAATTTCAACTCAGGACCACTCAAAAACGGTAGCTACAAGCAAGTGAACAGAAAGTGATTTTCTTCAAAGTTATCTCTTCTAGTAGTAATAAGGTAGTCATAAATACACAAGACGCTTTCAAATTTATGTAAAGAAAAAAATAAATCTAATAAACAAGGATGTTCCTAACCATGGTCAGAAGATGGCATTCAAGGGTTTCATCAGCCCAAAACACAAGATGGATAGTGGTGGTTTTGACACAGCAGATTACAAGACTCAGTGTAACACATAAAGGCGCCTTTGCCCATCACAGTACTCTTCAGGGAGGTGTCAAAGGCAGGATCTCAGTGCTGCACAGCACTATTATAATTTCTGTGAGTTTAAAAAAAGTGAGCATTACATCATTCAGAGGAACACAAGAGGTCACTGCTTTGCCACTGTGGTTCCTCTAACCATTTGGAAAGTGGAAGATCACCAAATTGTTTCATAGATCAAAATTTCCAACTTTCTGTACTACATTTAAATATATTATCCTGAAGATAAATGCTTTTTTCAGATCATCAATCTCCAAAGCCATATAAGTTTTAGGTGAAAAATTCAGTATATAATTAAAGGACCCAGTGTAACAGCTCTGAATTATGAGTTCTACTTACAGTTCCTTTTAAATCTGGTCTGGTAAGTTAAATCATGTATTTTAGACATTGATGATGATCATGAATAGAAGTCCTTCAAAATACATTACCTTCGGCATATTTTCACCTTCCAGGTAAATTTATCTGCTACAAGAAATCTTTTCCTGTAACATATATCAAATTCAGCTATATAACATTAGAAAGAGATGCAAGCCAGTCATGCTCAGGAAAACTGGAAGATAACAGTGAAATCCCACTTTCAGACCTTTTATCAGCTGGTGAAAGTCACAAGTACGAAAAAACTGTGCAGGCTGAGTAATGTTAGCCTACTTTATTTAGCTCTGGCAAGCTTCTGCAAATACAACAGTCCCCTGCCCAGGGAAGAATCTTTCTTACATATTTTCTAAATCAGGCTCTGTAGAAGAGGTCTGAAAAACTGTCTCATTTATCAATAGGAAACCTTTGCTAAACAGCAAGGGTGATTACAAATCTACAGTAGATGGGTTTGTAAGAAAAAAAAAGATAAATTATTTTTCTTCATGTTCGGTAGTATTTTCTCGTATAAAAACTGTTTCTACATAAAGAAATGAAATACTCTTGTTGACTTTCTCAACAAGAGGACTCTCACAGATGTTCAAAAAACAGGCAAGATAAAATTGTGTGTTAATTCCCTAACTTTCCTGAAAGTAATAGGTTGTGGCTACAAGAAATTTTCTTTGTTTCATGCTGGTGGTAGCTGATCACTTCTGGAGACCTACACACAAGGAAGACATGGCAAATTGTAGCCAGCTTGAAGCTCTGTGTTCAGACTGATCAGTTCCCAGAAAGTGTGAGAATCCCTGCCTTGCTTTTAAGGGCAAGTATTCATCATGTCTCTTGCTTACCCTCAAATTCTCTCTCAAAAAGTAGCTGAAAAATTATATTCTCTGTATGAATATTAATTCACCTCTTGACAGAGGTATCTGGCATATTTAAAATAGCATTTTCCTCTGCAGGAAACCAGATAAACAGAGATCTCACACACCATGTTTCCTTAGGGAATAGGGAGCTGTGGAAAATAGCCAGAGGTACAGTTAACTTTTTCAAATGTTTTTTGCTGTAGACAGTTTTCTGGAAGAAAGGTAAAGTAGAAGAAATACATACTCATAGTATCTAAATGCCACAAAAGCAGAAAAAACCCCAGAAAATTCTAGATTCCATCTGTGAGGGAGACAATACAAAGACATGCCCAAAGTGTGGCAAAATTTACTGCAATCTATTATTTCCAAAACCCAAAACAAATCCACAAATGACAGCAGGGAATGCAACTGGCTTCCTCTCCTCCCCTTCCCCACAGAGACTGCCAAGGTCACTCAGGGCAATGATAACAGGATGGGGATGTTTGAGCAAGGCCATGACAAGGCCTGGTGTGCACAACTGAGGGGGTCTGGCTTAAAAGGCTGATTTTCAATGCAGACACCTCTAACTAGACCAGGTTGCTCAGTGCTCCATCTAACTTGGCCTTGAAAAATTTGCATAAGATCAAAATCATTAGTCTCATCCTTAGGTCATCAATATAATGCATTAATATTTAACAAAATTTAAAACCCTTTTATTTTGCATTTTAACTGAAACCTAACATTTAGATAATAAAAACTTGAAATTAGCTGTGATTCAGCTTTCCAGACTGTAAACAATACTGCATATAAGCCACAAGGGACCAATATTAAAAGCTACACTGTACTCCGTGTCTCTTTAAAACATTACCTTTACCATTATTAGATGACCACATTGTCTTAATTTGGGATCACAAAGAAGATTAGTAGATTAACAAATGACATCAATGAAGGCTGAAAACTAAAAGCACAATCAACATACTTGTGGAGATAAGAAAGCTAACAACTTTCTATAGGGTTTTTTCTTGTTATTAATTTTGTAGTATTTTTTAATTGTAGTAGATGGAGAACCACATGAGGACTGGGAACATTCTTCCTAAATAAGAGGATTTTGTCTCCAGCCAAAGGTATATGCAAGCTTTTGCACTGCAGGTAAATTTGACAGAACACCAAAACAAATGATTAAGAAATACTTATTGCAAAGTGTAATTGTCAGCAAATGCTTTTAGCTATGATTAGCGTTATTTAAAAATTACCTAGGATTGGTTTCCTGCCCAAAAAGTGCACAGTGCTTGCTCTGTCTTCTGGACACACTTGGTGCCAAATATGGTGTAGACTCCTTTCACAGGAAAGCTTGTCAGAAATGTTAAGTCAAATTCCTAGAAAAATATTGGCAGTTATAATTCAATTTCAAAGGCCAGTTCAAAGACTTCTGGTAAAAATAAAAAAATATTTTAAAAAAGTAAAAAATAAAAAAAAAAAGAAAAAAGTATTAAAATGCGAAAAATGAGAAAAATCTCTAAAGTTTTATACTGATGTCTGTGTTAGTCAAACACTGAAATACAGCAGATCTTTAAGCTTTATCTGTATTTTCAATTTTAAAAATACAGATTTTCAGTAATTACAGCAATGGAAATCAGCAATGGAAAACTGATTTCAATGTTTAGAAGTATCCTATTTCCACTTTGTAAGAACTTCTAAACACTGAACTGTGGCAGACAAAAATATATTCATACTCAGAAAAGAAATGTGGGTACTATGAGGATTATATTGCAAACGAATACAAAATATAGCAGAAGCAATAAAATACAATAATTTTATGTTAGGTATTACCATTGCCAGACATTTTAAGAAATGCTTTTATTTACATTTGCAGAGATATTACCATCCAAAGCTGCACTATACAAAGCAGGATAAAATACTAAATGTTACTTAAATACAGCAAAAGATCAAACAAACAGTAAGAAATTCTGAATTCAAAACAACATCATTTTTCATTCAATACATCTAGTTATGTTAAATCAAAATCTGGTTTTAACCATTAAAATGGTAAGATTCTCAGAAGATAATCTGATAAAATACATGTCTGCTACTTATCAACCATAAAATACATTAATGAATTTATAAAACTCTCTGAAGAGTCAAAAGCAACCAAGATCTGTCCCTGTAAGGAAAGGCTGATATTTCTGATCTGCTTTACTCTAAGGATTCAATTGCTTAGATTGCATGAGCCATGCACAACAACAGCATTTTTTCACTTCTTTAAAAAGTTTTGAAGAAAGCCATCTATCATATTATAAATTTTTCCTTTTTATGAATGAGTGAAATATCAATGAGAATCCACACAATACACAGTGAAATGCACAGTACAGAGGTGCTGCTTAATGTATTTATACAAACCAGTAAAAAAACCCACCAAATTTCAAGTGACATAGGCAGTTGGTATAAATTATACAGAACAATAATTAGACTGAAAGATAGTGCTAGTGACTTGTGTTTAGACTGGAGGCAAGAGAGCTACTCCTCAACAATCCCAAATTCAGCAGAATTGAATTGAGATTTATACAGAGGAAGCTGTGATCTGGATTTATAGTTCTGTGCAGTTCTTGGATCATTTGATGAAGAGCAAACAATTCAAACATCTTCTTATTGCTTCTGAAAAAGATTTTGGATAAAATAATTGTGAATTAAAAATTGAGAGGTTTCATAAACACACTGAAGATGCTACAGAAAATTTTTTTTCATCAAGAAAAATGTGCATTATTTTGAGGATTTCATATAATTCTTCTATGTTGCATATGTGTTTCTAAGCATAAGGTTACCAATGCATGGTGAGAAAAATCTGGCAAAAATTACCAAAAATTACAATTTTTCTTAAGTGATATGTACACACAGTGTAATGAAAGCTCAAGGAAAGGCTGTTAACAGGGCTTTTCACTCATGTGAAATGAGATTTCAGAGACAATTTTAAAAAAATAGTATTTATGAGCCAATTTTACTTAGACTAGGAAATGCTAGTTATAATTTATATTAGATTATTTTATAGGAAAACATTTTTTTTTCCTGGAGTTCAGTTTTATTCCTTACAAGAAATGAAATGTCAAGTTTTGTCAACATTTTTAAGTCCAATGTAAAAAATTACTCAGTTTAGACATACCCTCTCATAAATGAAACAACCCCATTAAGCAATGTGCAAATGAAGCTCAGCAGCACATTACTATTGATATGATGACCTTTGTTACAAAAACCCAATAATCAGTAAGCAATGGGAACCTAGTTTAAAAAGATGGATGTTCCCAAAAGGGATTAATTGGCTCAAACTCTTAATTTTTTTTTCTGAAGGAAACGAAAACTGATGAAACTTGAATTCAAGTCAAAGATAAGACTAAATATTCAAAAGAGACTATTACAAAGTATCTGAGTAAAACTGAAAGTCTAGGATTCTCTTCTAAGAATTCTAAGCATTTTCGTCACCTGCAGATATATGGAGTAATTCCTCTTTAAGTCTGTGTTGTGAGATGTTTTTCTAGTTTGTACTGTGTAAACTGAACTAGATTTATGCACTAATTGAGAGTCACATCTTAAACCTGTATGACAGAAACAGTTTAAATTTGAACTGCTAATATTAAAAGTCCAGCATTGTATATGGTGGAGGGAATAAACAGCAAAACAGAAACGAAAAGGAAGAAGATAAAGGTCACCAAGTTTACTGATCTAATAATAGCTAATAGAATAATGGTAATAAAGAATTACTTTATTCTGGAGAGTTTTTGCAGTATAACACAGAGCTTTTCCAAAACTGGAATATCTAGCTTAGAACTTCGAAGTAATACAGAACAAGTCCGGAAGAAGGATTCGTTACTGCAGGCTTCCAGGAAAGGCTGTAAGGAACCTGGAAAAGAAAATAATTTTAAAACTATCACAGAGATCAGTGCAGGGAAAATAGTAACAGCTATTGATACCTTTAGAAGGCTTTAAATGCTTCATGTTGTGCAATAATTAGAACAACCAAATAACGCAGTTTCTGTTGAATATGTGATGCAAAACTCAGGTAAAACTAGAAACTGAAAAAATGCAGGTTCCTAAGAGGTCTGACACTACTGAGCCTTGGATTAAAACAGGGTCTATTCTCTTAGGAACAAAGACAAACAGGAAACAGAACCATTCTAAACTCAAATAAAAATTCTTACATTGAAAATATTTATTCAATGCTCATTTATCATGGTTCTTTCCTTTAGATCATGGGAGGGGGGCATTTAGCTGTGCAAAAAGACTCCGAAATAAATATTTTAAACTGCTGCAAATCACATGGACAAGGACAGTACATATAAGAGATCGTGTGAGACCTGAGAGTCTTTCATTATCAACATACTGTCCCTGTACTCTGTTTCAAGAGAGGAAACACAATAATTAAGAGGTAAAAGTTAGATCTGTACAACAATTAAATACAAAAAAACCCTCCCTTAAAATAGTGGATGAGTTTTTATGTCACACTGAAAAGCTTTTCCCTCTACTCTGTCTCCCAAAATCTAATAACTTCAAAATAAGGTTTAAACCTCTTCCCTGGTTATCTCATTCTTGGTTCTGATATTACAGATTAATTTATAACAAAAATATAAAGAAAAGAAGTAACAATTTGTTTTTCCTTAAAATTAACTTTCACAAACCACAGGGCATTTGCATTATCTGAATACACATGCAAAGAAAATATTTTAATTGCATAATGTTAAAATAGTAATGTGCTCCATTTAATAAGAAACTGAAATATGCAGATTACAGCATAAACCAATAAACGAGACATTAAGAAAAATTCATATGCTGAATACTGTAATTTATAAATAGGATGTGAACATGTTTTTATCAGTACAAAGAGGGCCGGATGTATGGTTTGGTCAAAATTTTCCCTTTCCTCGTTCAAGGATATACAACTTACTAAATGTAACAAGTAGTCTTGGAGTGAATTCAAGGTTTTAATTTATTTCAGAAGGTTTATGGATAAAAAATCCAAAGAAATGCCACAGAAAACTGTTTGAAATAGGGCTTAAAAAAGAAAACAACTTGGCATTTAAAGTCAGACTGAGAGTCTAAATAATTAATTTTCTGAGCTGGGCATTTATACTGAATATTCAGTAAGGACCCAGTTATTCCTATTCCAACAAATGACCAAGTGCCACCTCCCTGATACACAGGGAACTCATGGGACTTGTGGGCCTTTGTTGGTTTCTACCCTGTTGAGAAACAGCAAATGCTTTTAGCACAGATCAGAGAAACTGTGGCTACACGTAATCTTTCCTCTCTTTTCAGCAGAGGTCCTTCGGCAAATCGATTTAAAATGCTGGATTCAACAGCTGGAATCCACAGCATATATAATGGAATGTGTGGATGGAAACCATACAACTGCAGGATAATAGCAGAGTTTGGCAGCAAGAGGCCAACCTTGCAGCAGTAAAAAGCAACAACAACTGACGTACTATAAAGTTTGGAAAAGGCAGGCAGATGTTTTGTGGTTTGCATAGCTTAAGTGTCCTCTGTTCTTTACCCAAAGCAAAGCAAAACAATAATTATTTCAAGAGATATGCATTATCAAGGCAATAAATCATTATAAATTAATCTGCTTTTCTGTTTATATCTACTTCCATGTTTCTTGCATTCTTTCTACCATATTCCATACACCTATGATTTTATGCATGCTGTCCTCTCAGTTTTAGCACTACTTCCAGTTACAATTTGCTGTCTTTAAACTGTAAGAGTAAGTAAAGTAGAAAAGTAAAGTAGAAAAGTAAAGTAGAAAAATAAGTAGTAATTAGTGAAAAAAAAAGATAAGTAAAGATACTATTTCTCATTTTATTTTAGCTTATGGTCTTCAAGGCATACCACTTTTAACATTTTTTTCAATATTTCTGTGCTTTTTCAGCATAAACTATTATTTTTCAGAAATTGTAATATAAAAAAACCCTCAGGGCTATTCGTTAATTACAGCAAACAGAAAATCCTTAGATGAGTTCACCACGTGTGCTACATTTAGTGATATGTGACTGACATACATTCAAGACTCGGTGCTCTTTATTAAGCCACTGCTCTCTGTGACAGAACTCTAGGGTTATTAAGTACATACAGCAGAGTCTTAAACCTGGAAAAAGAACTAACTAAAATTTCACTTCTGATACGATGCTGTAATGCCCTAGTGAGTCTAACTTGCTAAAATCCATGAGAAGAGGACAAAACTATGAACAGAAACAGCAAATAAGCAAAGCCCAATGAACACAATCTTAAGAGTACTTCCTGACTAAATATTTCTATCACTAAATATGTTTGAAGTAAAATTTCCATACAATAGCAGGAAGAGATAACCTCTAAAGCAAGAAAAATCTAGAACTACAAATTATGTAGTCCATAACTTTACAGTAATTCTATAGAACTATAACTTTATAGAAATTCTTCTAAAATTTGCTGGAGTTCCCACAAATGACTGCCTATTCCCAAGAAAGAGAAATGGTCAGTTCTATCAACCTACACTTCACCACTGATGAAGTCTGTTAAAAAAACAAAAATTTTAAACAGTATCTCTTACTTACCAAATGTGCTTATCAGAAAGGGAAAAAAGAATAAATAAATGTGTGAGAACATTGACATTCAAGAAGCAAATTGAGAAGACAGGTTTTTCTTCTTTCTATTGCCTGTTAAGACAACAAATGGCTTTAAAAAACTCGTTTAAAATGACTTCTGACTCAGCTGACTTCTGATTCATGAGAAATCTGAAGGTAACAAAGACTGCTTGGATGAATAGGACAATCCTACAATTTATTCCTATAAATATCCTTAAATGGCCATAAAATGCTTTTAATTCCTTTTCTGCAGGGTAAACAAAGACCACTATTTAGTTGACCTGAATATTTCTTTGCTGCTCTGGTCTTACTAGTTCCTTAAACATATTGTAATCAAAAAACCAATATATATATGCACACACACACACACACATACATATATACATATACTGTAAGAATGTTCTGACTTTGAAGCTTACAAATTAATGTAAAAGACAACATTACTTTTAAGACAGAGGATTTTTCCTATAAAACAAAAAAGCTAAAGTGGTAACAATTTCTGTAAGGTTGTAAAATTAATCATGTGAAAGGCAACTGAAAAAAGCCCACATTTAAATGGACTTTCTGTACACAGCTTATATATTCAATTCAGATAAGCTTTTGAAGATTATATGCTAAGTAATCAGAAAACGAACAAAACAAATATATAATTTAAATGCATCTTTAGCTGATTAACTAAAAGAATGTAAGCTTCACATTTTTAAATATTTTGGTGGCTTAGATTGTGCATAGATTTTGCTTTTATTTAGCTATTTTAGAAAAACTTAATTGGAATTTACCCTGACAGGACTTTGTCACAATTTAAAATAATCTTCAAAAGCCTCACTGGTGTCCTTAAAAAACTGGAGCATGCTGTAGTTGCATTAACTTAGCCTGATTGGTAGACTCCACCAAACAATAAGCAATTTATCATTGCTGACAGAATTAATCTGAAATTTAGCCTCAAAATAATCAGTCACACACAGCATAAAATCTCATCTATAGTTATCCAGGAAATTTTTCTTTCATACCTAAAGCTACGTCACTTCAGAAAATGAAAATGACAACCCTAAGTTCACGTTTTAATAAATTAACAATTACAGTTTTTTCTCATTTTCTAATTGTGTGATGATCTGCTGGAACAAAGGAGAATACATGACAGGGTCTACTGGTGTGGAAAAGTTACCGAACACAAAAGTTAACTGTGCACCACAGCAAAAACACTTCAAAGGAAACAGCAACACCACTTGCTTGTAACTAACTGTCCACAAGAGTCACCTACGAGATCTGAACCATTTGCTAAATTTAACATTTTCTCCTGTAATCAGTAGCCAGGACTGTTCAGAGTCAGTGGTTAGAGCACAGTATAGGTGCCCACAAGGGTGACTGACACTGAGTTAACAGAGCCCAAGGGCAATTTCAGCTGGTCACCCACTATGTGCTGACCTCAGTATGATCTGAATTGCTCTTCAGTTTCCTAGGATATGCAGGACATTCAAACACACATGGGATAGGATGTATATGAGACCAGTATCATTCTCATATGGCAGCTGGAGATTACATCCAAAAAAAAAACTGTGATAGCCCCATATTTTATGGGGTTTTTTGACTGTCAAGTTTGATGAAGGTGATGACAAGGTTCAGTGTTTGGGCCTAAGAATGGGGAAAGGCCAAGGCAGACATCCTGGTGGGAGTCTGTTATAGGCCACCCAACCAGGATGAAGAGGCAGAAAATTTGGAATATGTCTCATAATTCCTAATTGTTCTCATGGGGGATTTCAATTTACCTGATGCCTACAACACAGTAGAGAGTAAACAGGAGGTTCCTGGGGTGTGTGGAAGAGAACTACCTGACACAGATGGTGAGGGAAACAGGTAGGGAAGGCTTCTCTTTGGATCAGCTGTTTGTGAACAGAGAAGGACTCATGAGTGATGTGATGGCTGCAGGCTGTCTTGCACACAGAGATCACAAAATGATAAGAGCTTTTTATTCTTGGAGAAGTAAGGAAGGGGGCCAGCATACTAACTGGGACTTCTAGAGGGGCAGACTGTTTAAGAGACTGGTAGAAGAGTCCCTTGGGAGGCAGTCCTGAGGAGCAAAGGAATCCAGGGAAGACTGGACATTCTTCAAGAAAGAAATCTTAAAGGCGCAGAAGCAGGCTGTCCCCATATGTCAAAAGAGACGCTGGTGGGAAAGCAGACTGCCCTGGCTGAACAAAGAGGTTTGGCTGGAACTCAGGAAAAGAAATAAGAGTTTATAGCCTTTGGAAGAAGTGGCAGGCAACTCAGGAGCACTGCAAGGATGTTGTGAAGTTATGCACGGAAAAAATCAGAAGGGCCAAAGCCCAAGTAGAACTTAGTCTGGCTATTGGTGTAACAGACAATAAAAATGTTTCTATGGATACACTAATAACAAAAGAAGGGCTAAGGAGTATCTCCATCCTTTACTGGATGTGAGGTGGAAACATAGTGACAAAGGATGAGAAAAAGAATACCTAATGCCTTCATTGCCTCAGTCTTTAATAACAAGACCAGTTGTTTTCCACATACCCAAGCCCATGAGCTGGAAGGCAGAGAGCAGAATGAAGCTCCCATAACGCAAGGGGAAGTGTCAGTGACCTGATACACCACTTAAACACACACACAAGCCTATAGGACCAGATGGGGTCCACCAAAGGGTGTTGAGGAAGGCAGTAAGAAGTGCTCACTGAGCCACTTTCCATCATTTACCAGCAGTTCTGGTTAATGGGGGAGGTCCCAGTTGACTGGAGGTTGGCAAATGTGACACTCATCTACAAGAAGGGCCAAAAGGATGATTCAGAAAACTACAGTCCTGTCAGCCCATGGAGCAGGTCATCACATGGCATGTACAGGGATCAGGCCCAGCCAGCACAAACATGGATTTATGAAAGGCAGGTTCTGCTTGAGCAACCTGATCTCCATCTACAGCAAAGTAACCTCCTTGGGGGATGAGGAAAAGACTTGTGGGTATTGTTTACATGAACTTTAATAAAGCCCTTGACACTGTTTCCCACAGCATTCCCCTGAAAAAATTGGCTGATCAAGGTGTGGAAGGGTGCACTGTTTGGTGGGTAAAAAAACTTCAGTAAAAAAACCCCAAACTGGTAAAAACAAGTCACTAAGCTGTCCTTTGCAGAGAGAGAACAGTCAATGCAATGCATTTGTTGGATTTGGACCATAAAATGGCAAACTGAACATACGTGTCCCTCAGTAAAAATCTAAAGATAATTTAAGGAACTAAAGCAGAGAAATAGAAAAGAAAATAAAATGTACTATAGGTTTATCTATAATTATGTGTTTAAGAACTATAGTTGTTGAGGCAGAATAGTCAGGTATTTTTGTTTGGTAAATAATGCTACAGCAGTTATAACTAAGCTAGATGGCAATAACAGTTAAGAAAGCAACACATGATATTATATTGCATAAAATGGGGTTTAGTAGAATGTCTAGAGGGTGTGTAGTCTAAGAAATTCACTAAAAATGAACTTCAGTTTTAAACACTGATTTTTGTAATTGTGCTTACCCGGTGTATTAATTAATGACTATGGCATAAAAATAGGAATATCCTAATGAAACTCCATGCTGGAACTGCCCACTTGGAATGCAACAGGTATAAATCAAAATCAAAGTATTCAAACTAAATGTGAAATTAATTAACAAAAATGTGTGCAAAGTTTTGGTGTACTTGCTTGCAGCACATACAGGTTGGTCCTAACATTATCTAGGCTGCATTTAACAGAGTTAGAGATACTTATCTATGGTTAAAATATTAAACTAAAACATCTCTTAATCCAACATAATTATTCACTGTTTTCAGAAGAATTAATAAAAATTACAAAGGTAAAACAGGATAATAGACGAAGGATTTCCTTTTTAACAGTTTGTATTTCATTGTTCATGCCACATAAGCTGTAAATAATTTCTATCACTATAGCTTCAAAACACAAGTCCTCAGGACAATTTCACACAGGTGAGGGGGAATCCTACCTTAGCATAGTATTCACAAACTTGGAATTTTAATCCTTTCAGTACTGCAGAATAAACGCACTTGAAAAGTTGCAATTCTGCAAAGTTATCAGTAAAGATAATGTGCCAGAAAATGTTGAATTTTAATCTGTTTAAGCATATGGGAATTTTTTACTCCATGCCTTCACTGCTTGTAATCTGTAAAATCTCAAAATACTACGATTCAAGAGGAAACATAAAGCAGCAAGTCTGAGTTTCCTTGGCAGATTCTGACCACTGACTTTTTAGAAGTACCCACAGAACAGTGCATGTTGTAGAATTCCTAGCATTAGTTACGGAAGTATTCCAGCACAAAGGAAAAGAGGGAGTGTCCTATAGATAGTCAGTGTAAGAAGACTTCAGTTTACATTTAAATAAGCACAGCTTTTTACTATGGAGACAATCCTTTTATCTTCACTGGCTTCATTAACTTCCCTATGAGATGAGTACATCTGGACACAGACTTGGTTATCCATGACTATAGTATTTTCTTTAAAAAAAAAAAAATTAAAAATAGGGTTCAGTGAATGTGTAGGTAGAGTTCACTTTTGCAGTTACTGAAAATCTTCAGTTATGTCAATATTAAGAAATCACACTTAAGCCCTACCAGAATGTATCATAACTTACAGTAAACATGAGAGTGTCATTTTGATAAGATTTTTTTTTAATGTGCTCTCACTTCGATTTGTGAATAAGCATACACTAATATAAAAGATACTCTCTGCAAGAGAAGTAAGATTGAAAACAAAGTACATTTAAACTTTATTTAAAGCAAAGGCCAGTGTTTCCTAACATCCAGTGAACAGGTAAGTTTTGATTTCACTGAATGAACTTATGGTTGACAAAGGAGAACCTACTAATCTCCATGACAGAAGTCAGCTATCACTGCAGGAGGAATTCAAGATGTATGATGTCTTTGTATAAAAGTGCAAAAAGTGAAACTGAGGCAGGGAGCTCTGTGCTAACAGATTTCAAATCAAGCATGAACTAGACTGCAGTTAACAATGGTATTTTTTGATAGGTGACTATAAACTCACTACATCCTTTGAAACCCTTTCAACTGATTCACAAGTTTAAAAAAAAACACAGTAAGCTGTGTGAGAAGTGAGAAGACAGGAAGAACACTATTGAGCAAGATTGCATATGACAAGTATTCAACTGCAAGGTGATTTAATACCAATGATGTGATGTTCTTCAACACCCACAGAACAATTTTTTTTTAATGAGGTCATGCTACTTATTACTAGTTTGTTTCCAGAAAACGTTTCAAGTCTGGCATCCAGGAATTCTCTTGAACAGTGTGTTGCAACTACTGTCCTAGAAACAAGATCTGCTGTGAAAAGAAATTTGTAGTCTTAGGGAAGGAGCTTGTAGTATGAGGATGCTCTGGAAGCCACTGGTGCATACTATAACAATCTGGATGATTAAAAGTAACTTAATTTAATTATTAAACATTAATTTTAATGGGAAATGGTAAGAGCTTTGTTAAGCAATAAATATATTACACGCCATTTGACTAAACTGAAACATCAGCATGTAGCAGTTAATATATTTTGCTCGCAAAATTTCAAAGGCAGTCAGAGCACACTGCATTTGTAGAAATGTATCACCAAGCACACTCAGCATTTAACAAGATATTAAACCTACTTTCTATGACAGTGCTATCAGAGAAGATTTTGGTTTTAGATCTGTCTTCAGAAGGGTTCATAGCTTAGAGAAGTGACTAGAAACCAAACACCACGGCCTGGTAGTCTGCTTTCCTTAACTAAAGAAAGGAAACCTTCAAAAGTCATGGTACTAAAATATATATTTCCTATGAAAGGAGCAGGAATGGATGTCTGACCCTTTTACTCAATGAGAAGCAAGAAAAAGGTCTTTATAGATCACCCATTAGATTCAATGACCAAAAAAAGGATCAAGTTAAATGTCATGGCACTCAACTGGAGCCTCAGATTCAAGGAAAAGAGTACCATGACTAAAAAAACACTGCAGGACTTGCTCCCTTGATTTTGCTTTTATCAGTCCATCTTTGCAGTGAGGGAAAGATGGGCATCCTTGAGAAAACAAACATGGATTGAAACACTGGTAATGGGTATGGAGAGCAAAAAAGAAATCAAAAAGGATATAACTGAACTGACACTCCTCCCATCTGACCATGAAAGAAGACAGGAACCAATGAGATAGTTACATTAAAAATATAGCTATACCAATTTATACACCATTATGTACACTTTTAAACAAAAATATTACCAGAATGTAATAAGAGAAAAGAAATAAAATATCTTTGTGGAGTTGGTTTTCTACTGTCAGGTTCACAACAAGCTGTTAACTCTCACAACTGTGGAATTTAGAAGCAACCTACTACTTTCCCTGAAAAAAGCTGACTAAACCAACTAGACTTCAACTTAGACCACTGAGCTCATCCAAAATAAATAATTTCTCCATCATATAAACAACATGAAATATAACATAAATTATTTAGAATGATATAGTTTATCCTAAGAATTACCTACAACTTCATTTCAGTTACTTATTAAGTTTCTAACATAGGTTAAACTAAGCAATTTGCTAACAGAATGCAAGTGGTTAGGTAAGGACCTACTCAGTTGCAAAACTTCATTCCTCAAATCTACTAACAGTAAAAGCAATGAACAGAATCCTCAAAAGTACTGGAATATGGAAAAAACCTCAACACTATTATAGCATAAAAGTAAACTGAAACTGAAGTTCTTTTGACACGAAGTAAACTATCTGAAATTACTGCACATCTTCAGCAGTTCCTCTCACTCTAATGCCCTAAGGAGCATACTAACCTCAACTTTTTTCAGCCCTGACATTTAAAAGTCAGCCTTTGGTCCAACTATGAATGTGTTTGTATACGACAAGAACAATGATCAGCAGAACTTCTAGCTCCTCCTTAGGCCTTAAGATTTTTTAAAAGAGATGAGGCAAACAAGATTGGCATACATATGCATACACACACACACACACACACACACACATACATATATATTCTGTCTATCAAACACGCTGTTACAATTCCAAATATGTCAATAATTGTGTGTACTTGCTCTGGTCAAGACAGAGTTAATTTTCTTCACAGCAGCCCTCAAAATGCTGTGCTTTGTATTGGTAGCTAGAAACGTGCTGGTAACACACCTTGGCTACTGCTGAGCAGGGCTGGCACAGCATCAACACTCTCTCCAACATTCCCCCTCACCAGCAGGCTGGGGTTGGGCAAGATCTTGGAAGGAGACACAGCCAGGACAGTTGAACCAAAGTGACTCCCATACCATGTGGTATCTGCTTAGCAATACAAGCTAAGAGAAAGGAGGAGGGGGAAGACAGCAGGAGAGGGGAAGGGGGCATTCCTTATTTATGACATGCCTTCCGGAGCAACCTCTACACATGCTGAAGCCCCACGTCCCAGGAAGTGGCCAGACAGTACTTACTGATGGGAATCTTTTGGTTTCCTCTGCTTCCATGTCTGGACTTTGCTTTTGCTTTAATAAACTGCCTTTAACTTGACCCACAATTTAATTTTTTCATTCTTATTTTGCTGAGGAGCTCAGTATCAGAGGAGTTTGGCAGGCATCTGGTGTTCAGCCGGGGTCATCCCACAACACATTGGGACCAAATAGTGGGATTATTTTTGGCTTGCACCATACTTCAGAATTATACAATGGCATGAAAACTCAGGGATATCTGGGAAATAACGGTGCAGCTAGAAGACTATCCAGGTTTTGATACCTAAACCATAAACTATACATGTCTGGTGACATGTATGTAATTTGACATCCTAGTTTGACAAAAACAAATAACTTGAATCCTTCCAAGAAATGAGGTGACCACACTGTATACTACGCTGTCTGTTTCTTTGTCTGCTATGCTGATGCAACTAAGTTTCAAGAAACACATACAAATTAGCTTCCTAAGGGTACCAAAAGTCTTAAACATTTCTTCACAAAATTCCAATAGTGTTCAATGGCCTAGCTGGACAGGTGTTATCTACCCTTGTACAGAAGAGATGTCAGCTCAGACAAATTTCATGAAGCTGTGGACCTCAGGTGAATTTTTACTTATAGTTTTAAATTAGCTTGAATCTTGCTTATAAGATTTACCAGATTGACATCATTCCTGTGAAATATGGAATGAGAATCCTCATATAGAGGATGAAATATGAATATGAAATATGAATATTTCTCCAGGAATATGAAATAATTCCTGAGACTCAAGATTAAAGAGTACAGCCTGATCCTAATAGTGACTGAAAATATTCCAACCTAGAATCTGAAGTAATACTAAGAGGTGAACCAAAAAGACTGCCTTGAAGGCTGATAACTCATCCTGTGCCTCTAATGAGGAAATGATAACAAGTGATTTTACCACTAAGAAAACAAATAGATAGGCCTCTTGACACAAAGGGGGTCAAAATAAGCTGATACTCCCCTTTTGTTTTTGGAGTAGAAATGAAACGTCTAATCCCTGATTACCAAACTTACATTTTCCACTCTTCTGTCATCTAAGTGAATGTTCAGATGTTGCTTCAACAGTACCTTGTCATGAAGGCACAAATAGGAAAGGTAATGCAAGAGCACAAATTCAGTGAAACTATCAGTAATATTCACTACTCACACTTTGTTCCTCTTGTTAGACCTGTGCATTCCAAGTGAGGCTTCCCAAAAGAAAGTCTGTCACTAGAAGCTGAGGCTCATTTGGGGTAATAATCTATGCTGCTTCTCTGTACTACACACAACTGAGTTGTGCAGTGCAAAAAACACCACCAGCTTCTTCCTTCAGGCTGGAATGGATACTCACTGAAAACACAGAAGAGCTCCAGATTCTCAATGAGCAAAGAGTTCCATTAGCCTTTGAACTAAAGGGGTACTGATCTTGAAATGGAGTATTTTTTATGGCTTGAATTCCTGATGGTTATCTTCATGAGCCACAGTCTTTAGGGCATGGATGTGGCCCAAGCATTCAAAAACGTGTGCAAGCACACTGCATACCAGTCAGCATGTTACACAGAGATTTTGGCTATCAGCTGCCTCTCACCATATAGATTTTACTTCTTCCTATTGCACTGTAAGAGTTTTTACAAATAGACAACTTGTTTTATTAAACTTAGCCTTGCCTTCACAGAAGCAAGTGGTGAGAGTCAACACACATTTAGAGAACGACAGAAGTAGATCTTGTTGAAACCCTGGTTTACTGCCCTTTTTTAATATTTTTTTTTTAACTAGGCTATTTTGAGTGATCCTTATTGTTTAATTTTTCCCAAATAGTAGCTATGAGATGCTGACTAGTGCAAGTAAAGCCCTAGAATTAATCATGGCATCTCTAAAATGCCAAAAAAATGATGCTGCAGTCCTATTACCAAAAAAATTCTTGTTAAATGTTATTCACAGCCTACCAGGAAACAAAAGAAAAAGAAAGAAAGAAAAAAAGTATGGAACATTTAACAAACTATTTGGCTTTCTGGCCACAGTTTCCAGAAAGAATTGAAGAATCTCAATTTTATGCGCTTTTTTCCAGGTTTTGAAATGCCTCAAGCCATCCTCTGGATCACCTTGTGCACCCTGTGATCTAGCAAGCTTTCTCAGACAAGTAAATCACTAGAGTTAATTATTCCTTCATCTCTGTCTGCTGGTCCTTCTCTTATGAAAAAAAGATCTAAGAGAAGAAAGCAACAATCAGAATAGGAGAAGATATTGTGTATGAATGCACATCCTGAGCTGGCCAGAACTGCTGAACATATAATAATGAAGTCATATGTAGACAAGAGAAAAAAAGTACTGAGGAATGTTACCTTTCAGACCTCCATCATTTCCAATTGAAATGGTGGTCAGGACTCACAGACTGTTGATGTGAAACTCCTGAAGAGAGATGGAGTGCATGAAAAGCCATGTGCCAGTAAGATACACAGCAGTAAGACTATTAATTTTAATTTGCCATTACAGTCTTGTATATAGATAGAAAAAATGTTGATACTAATGCCTCCTCAACTGTTGCATTTGACGTGTTTTCAGTAAGTGAAGCACTATCAAAGTTGGGAAACCTGGATTCTGAACCCCCTGTACCAGACATATTATGAAGCCAAAAGCAATGATATTGATCCAAAAACTCAGAACGCGCATACCAATCCTAAATCTGCTTAAAGCAGTATTGCAGACTCTCGTATTAGTTTCTATCAAGAGAAATATCTGTCTTAGGCCAGTAGGCACCTGCAGAGAGACTTCAACAAATTAGAGAGCTGGGCCATCACGAATCATGTGAAGTTTAACAATGTCAAGTGCCAGATTCTGCATCTGGGATGGGGCAACCCTGGATACACATAGAGACTGGGGAACAAGAGGCTGGAGAGCAGTGCCACGGAAAGGGAGCCAGGGGTCCTGGTGGATGGCAAGTTGAATGCGAGTCAGCAGTGCCCCGGCAGCCTGCAGGGCCAACCCTATCCTGGGTGGCATCAGGCACAGCATCGCCAGCCAGGTAAGGGAGGGGATTGTCCTGTTCTGCTCTGCACTGGGGCTGCCTCACCTCAAGTTCTGGGGGCAGTTTGGGGTGCCACAATATAAAAAAGACATTGAGCTGTGAGAGAAAAGATAAGTTAAAAAATAAGTTATAGGTAATAACATGCTGGAAAAACCTCACTGGCCTGTTTTCCAAATTAATTTCTAATCACTTAATCTCTAAAGGTATTATGTTTGAACAAAAGTATCGCAACACACCTATAGAGCCAGACAATTACTGCAACGAGTTGAGAGAATGCCTAGGATGGTATATATTATAGAAAAAAAAAAGTCTAGACTTTGCCTCCTGTTTACTGGATGCTGTCTTTTTGGGTAATATGATTCCATATTTTAGTATATGGCCACTACCTATGACTTCATATTTGAGGCTGCACATGAATACAGCTTTAAAACTGAGCATGAATTCCTAGTTTTACTCTAACACACAGAGTCAACTGAACAGTCACTGCTGCCTTCTATAGTTTGTCTCTTAATGACTTTTAATAGGAAATTTCCAAAGGAATGAAATGAGAATTTCCCATCAGCAATATTACTGCTCATTGCTAACAATTTCCTGCAAAACACTATGTATTGGAAAAGAGCAGAACATGCCTAATTAGTGTATTGGCAATTTATGCTACCAAAAAGGAAGGTTCTACATAAAGCTTTATATACAGTTGCCAAGAAATAATTTTAAATCAGATGTCAACTTAATTAAACAGTTCTCTTCCTTCCCTGATTTCACATACATACAACTTCTCTGAGAAGCAAGAAAGCAAAATTTGAGCCTCACAATATATCTTCATTATTCTTTGAAGTGCAAGCACCTAGTGTATCAGAATGACTACTGCTAGGTAATGGAGGATGTAGTGTTACAGTCATTACACAAAGAAATACCAGACACTGTCCATCTTGCTTAGGTTGTTACCTTTGTGCATTCCATTAATTCCTTCCCAATTGCTTCCCCATTCACAGTTATGACTATTAGGAAGAATACCTTAGTGTAAGACTGCACTAATTACCTGGTCAGCAAAAGAATCTGCAAGGAACAATAGAATTCTAGTTAAATACTTTTCCTCTTAGATTGCTACAAAATTGCTTTTTACTCACTGCTACACCATCCCAAGTCTAACATGTTTTCTATTTAACTAGCCAATGCATAGTAACAAAATACTTCCAAAACAATACACAATTCTGTTCTTAAAGGCAGTGATTTTATCTTTAAAAAACGAAACAAAATACTTGCAAGGTTTATTCAACATGGCACTGGAACGTGTAACTACTTTCATGTTCATTCAGGTGGTTATCAATTGATCCTTACCTGTATCACCTGGAAAGATGTTATGACAAATAAGATTCTTAATGCTTTTCTAGGGCCAAAGCACAGTAAAATTCAGCAAAACATAATCATCTCTTCTAGAAATACCATTTCCAAACACTAGAAACTGAAAAACAATCAAGGATGAGCTGTTCATTCTAACCAGGAAAAGAATTAAAATAAAACCCGTATTTTATCTCCACCTTCTGGCAGTTTTTCATGATTTGGCTTCCCTGGCACAGTCTGACTTCAAAGAAAAATATCAGCAAGGTAATAGAGTGGAATAAACTGAAAAGCTAAACCAAAAATAGCTACCAAAAAGTCCACAGCAAGAAATAAGGAAGTAACCAGGCCAAATATAAAACATAGTGGCTGGAGGGAAGAAGAAAACACAGACGACTCAGAAGAAGACAGACAATTCAGAAATATATTTTATGTCTCTAATGAATGTATATGATACAAAGAATTGCTAATAGTACATGAGATTATTTATACAGTTTTTACACTGTATTTTTTATACTGTTTTATGCTTTCCTCATCTGTTTTTTTTTGTTTTATTTTGTTGTTTTGTTTTGTTTTTGTAAATACCCAAATTTACCAGATTCCGTGGTCATCTGAAGTAATCCATCAAGAGCACTGGAAAGCAGACCTCTACTGGATACTTTCAGGTGACTTAATACAACAGGCACACATTGGTATTCCAAAAATAAGGCCTTCCCTTCATCTGTCTTCAAGTCTACACGAAGGGAATCAAAGGCCTGAGCCAGGTAATCCACTGAAAGATATCAGAATACAAGCAATAAAAATTCTGTAATCATTGTTTCATTAAGCAATGTGAACAACTATCTGACACTTACCACTCCAGATATACACTTAGAAGTTAAATGGCTGAAAATATTAAATTTATTGTCTTTTACTTAAGGACATCCTTTGCCTGTTTTTATTCCTTAATTTACTGTGAGTGGAGAAAAAGACTACCTACAATTCATATGTTTAAGAAAAATATACTTACAAATGTAAAGTCCTGCAAATATTTTGTTAAAGAGGAAAGAAAATACAAACTTGCATAGTTCGAGACAATGTTCGTTTCAACATTTGAGAAACCTCTATTAAGGGAATCAATGGCTGATTTGTTCTGAGTGAGAGCAATTACTTTTCATGAGAGCAACTACTCCCATTCCTTCTATAAAAAGCTGTCGTTTCAGTGTAAACATTTTATATTCTCATCCATTGTGAGAAATTATACGAAGGATGTAGCTTAAGTGAACCAATCTGTTTTCTTAATTTCCTGATGTCAAATCTTTCTCAATGTCTTGGAATTGCATTGATCATCTGGAGAGCAGAAAATTAAGTAGAATGAAACAATTTATGCTGCTGCATAAATTTAACTATGGTGCCATCTGCTGGATGCTGACATTTTGAAGGAAAGAGGACATCTGTTCAAACCAAATCTGCTACTTTATCACCAGATCATTAGTACCATGTGGCCAGAGTGATCAAAATTCATACACGGAGATATCTGACATATGTTTAACAACTAATCATATTTTTTGTGCTACAGAAGCCAGCAGTAAAAAGCAACCATGAGAAGCTGAACTGATTGATTCTAATCAAGAGTGTTCATCTGCTTAGGGTAAATCAGTCTCTGCAATGACTAGTTTTTGTATTGTAATTCTTCTTGCATTGTTTTTATCAAACATTCCTAGAATGTGAGTCTCAATTTGAGACTATCATGCTTCACCAAAATATGGTGATTGAAATAGTTCCCTCCAACAGCTGGAACACTGTGTTAGCTCATGAATGATGTCAGGATGGTCCTCCATGTTTTAATCCTGTGTTTAGTGTAAATACTTGCAGTACTGCACAGATCATTAAGCATAAAAACACACTAATCTGCTTAAACCGCTAATCCAGAAGCATGACTTCCACAAAAAAAAACTCTATTAATTATTTATGCATTTAAAATCTTTGGCATTCCTGTTTAGTGTCAATCAGGGTGCCACAGATTGTAGCAATTTTGTGGTGTGGATCTCTGCTGTCTAAGAAATGGCCCAGAATTTAACATATTTCATGCAAGAGCTAAAAAAATCAGATGCCAAAGCAGTCATCTGATTTTGACAATCCTGGCATGGCTTTTCAGGAGTACCTTGAAAATTAACATGTCTGTAACCTGGATCAATCACTTTGTGCTACTAACAGAAGAAACATATTACTACTTGTACTGATATTTTAAAATACAAACCATTCTGAAAAAAAAGGTAGCAAAAATAGAATCATGGAATATTTTAGGTTGGAATCCAGTCCAACCTTCCTGTTGAAAGCAAGACCATCTCAGAGGTTAGGTTATATTGCTTAGTTGTAACCCCACTAAAAATTACTTGCTATCAAAATGATCTGTGCTTTTAAAACGTCTTTGAAAAGGAAAAAAAAAAAGTGGTTAGTATCAAGAAGAGCTGGAAAAGGGTTATAGAGATGTTAATTCTTATGCTATCCTTGTAAAATTTACTCTTGCAGAAAATTCCAGTTTTCCAGACCCACAGCACTGCTAAGTTGCTGCAGGTAAACTGCAATCACATCTTACACCTGCTCTTAATGGTATAGAATTACTTTCCTGCCTGATTTCCATAAAAAGGATCTGCAATACCTCTTCCCTGTTTTCTTTGAAGAGAGAAAAGACTTCATAACTGAAGGCAGTAGTTAACAAATCAGATGAGAGAAGAAGTCTTCTGTTCTTTCAGTTATATTTTCCACACTTTTTCTCACACTGTGCAGTCACAATCTGATTTGTGTAATCTTGCAGTGTCTACTTTGAAACCTTTACCTTCTCCCCCCTCTTCAGAAATGCTGACTTGTCTGACAAATCATCATATTAAAAGGAATACAGAAATTCTAACATAAAATGAATAATAGCAAGATTCATATTTGCATATTTTGCTTCACAATACCAAAGTAAAACCACTTTTCACTAGTAAAGCATAACAGACTCTACAGTATCTTTAAAATGCTTTCTGACCAGGCACATGACCGAAATAAATTACTATAAAAAAACTTGACTTACCTTGTGTCACTGTTTTAAGCACAATTAAAGTTGACAGAAACCTCACATGCATACAGGAACTCCTAAAGAAAGCTGCTGACTTTGATTTACTCTCTGCAGACTGTTCAGAAGAACAGTGGGGGTTTCCCTTACTCATTATGCCTCTGAAAATATCTTCGCCAAGTCTCCTCATGGTTGATCTCATTGTTGCCTGCTGCTTCAAACAGTGCATATAGTTAGTGTAAAAGCATTAAAACATAACATACATATGTTCCCCATGTAATTAAATATTAAGTAGCAAATGGTGTGACCATGTATTGGAATATAATCAGTATAGGAGACACTGCTTTGTGTTCCAAAAGCAGTTGAACAACATTACTACAGGGCCTTTTCAACACATACTTCAGCAAGAGACTAACTAGTGAGAGTCCTGGATATGCTGACTATTTAAGGTGCCTCTGGTTCCAGAAAAAGCTCAGTCAACTCTATTTTGTAAGCTTGCCTGAAGATATATCCTTTAAATGCATTTACAGAATCAAGGTCTAAATATTAATTTTATGAACATTGTATAGTTAACATCTATTAGATTTTTCATCATATACTATAGAAATATTACCACAGAATCAAACTTCTCAATATACTTGTTTAAAATATAGTTACTTAATAGAACTAAACTAAACATCTAACTATTGTATTGAATTTAAACTCAGGATATTTACAAAGTTTCTAGCTTTGATTTAGCAAATGAACATTGACAGCACTATGCTGTCTTTACAGTATGACTACGGTCTTTTTCTTTATTATACTGCTACATATTTTCTTATAGTGGTCTAGTCAAAGCAAGCAAGGAACTTGCTAGACACTATGCAGAGGACAAAAAAAAAAAATCAAAATTCCTTCACTGCTTTGCCACTCACTTCCATCAATTTCAACAAATCTCATTCATAAAGTACACCTGAAAATAATTGCCTTTTCTAGTGAAAGTTTTGTAAATACATATGGAAAAATACAGTTTCTGATGTGTTTAGACATCACAATAGAGATCAGATACTTAGGAAAACTACATTTAGATACACAACACAAAATTTAGATTTAACTTGAAAAAGAATTTGTTTTTCATTGCCATCTCTCTGTGGTAAACACTATGAATTTATGCTTTACAAATGCAGCAGCTTCTTTTCTATATGCTACCTGAAAAAATCAATTTTTCATATGTACTTAAAATGCAAAATCCATTAATATCTTCTGTGAACTGTTTTTAAAAAAACATACTGCATGAGGACTACTTGTTTTACCTGTATATCAGAGTCTAACTGTCTTATACACCAGTAAATAAATTTAATCACAGGCATGTGTAGTTTAGGATTCACATATGGCATCCACTGGAGCTGTTCAGTAGCTATAGGCAAAAGCTGCAAAAATACATAAAAGCAGAATTACATGCAGTATGTGAACTATTCTATAAGCTAACTGTAAGTGAAAAACAAACAAACAAATCTTCTAACTTTCTCTTGGAGTTTAACAGATTACATATGCAAATACTCTCTGGGTAGATTTAGTACAGGTAACAGAATTATGTGTATATACAGGTTTTAAATTTTACATAGATTTACATGTGGGAGTGGAGATACATGTGAGCTCAATCTCAGTAAATTCAATCACAGTGCCTATAAATCTATTATATAATCAATAAATACAACAAAGTGAATTTTCTGAACACTGATTTCCAAATCTTGGTATAACGAGAAAGAAAACAATAGAAGTGTAGAAAGTACAGCATAGCATTACCTTTTATCAGTCATATACTGAAACTTTTATATCTAAATAGGTATAAAAACATTTTAAATTTTGACCTGTTTGTCTCCTTAAAACAAAGTATCACACATAAAACACAAGACAAACTATCACCTGACAGAAGTCGCTTGACATAAAATGCTGAAACTCTCACGTTGAGACTGGACATAACACTTTTTATTAAAAATTATCTGTATGCCTTACAAATGACAAATTATCTATTATATCTAACTGCTGGAATGAATACTGAGTTACTAACAATTATTTTGTTTTAATTACATGCTAACCTGTTATACTCTCAGAATCATTTAAAATACCCAGAAATCTGAAAACACATTAACACAAGCAAACAACTCAAACTCCTTTACCTTCATACACCTTTCCAGAATACAGGGGTTTTTTGAGCTCTGGGTAACTATAAACTTATGACTGTCCCCTCTTTCTTCTTGTGTATTCATTTTGCTAAGATGCTGATCTGAGATCCAATCCATAAGACAGGTCAAGAGTTCATAAACTTGTGAATTCAATGGTAGCTGTAATATATCCACATCAGATATTTCAGTTTTCAATTTAATGCTTTTTCTTAGCTAAAATAGTAACAGACTGAAATACATGAGAGTACATTAGCTATGAAATATTACACATAACATGAAGGCTGACAATTTTATGCCTAATAAAATCTGAGAGGTGAGTTACTGTAGTGTGAGCCTGTGGAAAACATATTCAAGGCGATAGTGATCTTGAACCAGCCCTGTGTGCTCTGCTTGGCCTTGTACCTAGGGTTTGAGAAGCCTGTATAGTATTAATGTAACTGTAACTTACAATATCTCTGGGAAAGGTAAACTGCATGTGGATTAAAGGTTGGAGAGTAGCAATCCTGTCTGGGTGACCACTGCACATCAAGGAGTCAGAGATCCACAGCACAGTTAATTTGAGTAGGTGCAGTATGTGCTGTGCTGCACAGATGAACCAACTGCACGGTTTATCCTGTGCTTGGCTGCTGGATAAAATCTGGTAGCTCCCACTTGGTACTGCTGATCCTGCCTGGCCTTGGCCTTGTCTAAAAGGGCCAAAAGTTCTTCTCCCATGAACGTCCTTCATGAACAAAGTTGTTTTCTTGCTAGAAAATGATATAATATCAAGTGGCCAAAAGGGAGAAGCTTCTCTCAGTGGACAGGCCCTGCTCAGCACGCCCTGGGAAAAGTCCACCTGGGCTTCATCTGATGCTGCACAAACACAAGGTTCCCAACAACTAAAGGGACACAAGGTTTACTCACTATCTATATTTCTCCCTTTACTCTGTCTTATTAAAATAGCCATTTAATTAAGCCATTTGTTGTCAGGCCTTTCTTACAAAGATGCAGAAGGAATCCTGCAGTGTTTTCCTCTCTCTCTCACACTCCACTCCCCAGTGCAGAACATACACCATTTATGATGGTTTCTGGGTGTGAAAAACATATACCCATAATTGGTAGTAAAACACTCTGGAAAACAAAAATCCCATACAGAATCACTACACCTTATAATTCTGAACAAATGAATTACAGGAGAGAGCAAGTCTCTAACGTCCTTCACATGGGGAAATTCTTATTTCAATACAGTAGACCTACTATGCTTTATTTCATGCAATCCAGCGCTGCTAAAATTTAACTGAGTAACAAGTATTGTTTAAAAAAAAGAAAAAAGACTTCATAAAATTGTCATTCTGGCTCTACTACACAGCAATGAAATAGTCTATGAACGAAATCCAGATACACCTGAAGACAGACAACACAAGCAATTTTCTAAAGACCTCAAAACTTTTCTTCTATCTACCTTCAGATAACTTTTCCTCTTCACTCAGAACTGTAGCTACTGATACTATTTGAATTTCATGTGCAACCAAAATATGCAAGAACCTATATAAAGAGAATTTGTTGGCTATATATAGATAGCACAGTTTTAAAGCATCCATTGTAGATCAATTAGATAAGATGGTGTGAATATCTCTCTCATTTCACAGTTTACCTCTGGCTGGGAAAAAAAAAAGCATAACCAGCTGGGTAATACCATAAATGGAACTACATGGAGACAGAAAGAATTTCATTAAGTGATGTAAGAAGATTTTTTAAGGAAAAACAGGTGATTGTTTTAGAACTGTGAATGAACACTGCATTTAATCTCTTTCCTTCACTAAAGATTATTTCTCAAAAAAATAAGAGCAGTAAATCACTTTTGGTTTAGAAGATTAAGATTCTTTTTTGGATACTACTGAATGACTACTTTTTACCTGGTGTTACTCATAAGGACAGTGCTGTACTGTAGCAGTAACCAGAATGAATTTAAGATTTGCTCTGACACGGCAAAAGAAACCTGTTACAGTGGATGCAGGTTATAATTCTAATTGGCAGATGAAAGATGACATGACAGGACAAGGAAAAAATGCCATATAAATAAAAATATACACATACACACACACAAGCAATATAAAATCCAAGATATATTTTTAGTGACAAACTTAATTATTTGTTAACTGTAGGTTTCCTCCCAATATAATCTGTTTCTAAGTGTAACTCACAAAATAAAATTGGAAGCTACATTTTGCAATTTCTAGCCGATGCACAGACAATGTTACACTGCCTAATGTCTTTCAAATGAAAAGATTCAAGACTTCTGCTTAATTCTTACCTTAGCGGTTTTTGATGTTGCCACCACTTTTTCCTGTTTCACAGGTTTTCTTTGTTTCATCACTTGACATAAATCGTTAGACTTCTGTACCATTGAAAATTCATGCTTCCTCTACAACAAAATATAACAACGAATTATATTTCACTGGTTACCTATAAAAAGCAGGTACATATAAGAACAAACCTTACTTGTAGATTCTCTAAACGAGCTTGTACTTTTCGTGCTTGAGCTTCCAACTTCTTCTTCAACTCAGTTACATCACTTAACTAAATGAAGCAGAAAATATTAAAGTACCTGTAAATTCACAATTCACTTCTTGACTTAATTATCACACTGAAGTAACTTGATGTGGTTGTTGAACAGCTAACTTATTTAAGTTCTTTCTTCTTAGCATTAAAAGTGGCAGAAACAAAACTATCATCCACCTCCCTCAACAAATCACAGGATCATACACTGGTTGAGGTTTGAGAGCACCTCTGGAAGACATCTGATCCAGACCCCCAGCTCAAGCTGGGCCACCAAGAACTGGCTGCCCAGGACTATGTCCAAACAGCTTTTGAACAGCTTCAAGGTGTGAGACTCCAACAACCTCTGGGCAATCTGTTCAGCATGTTCAGCATAAACAAGACAGCAGCAGTAGCTTTTGCTGACCAGCAGCCCAACATTTCAGAGTACAAGTGAAGAGTAAGCACTACAATGCCACTCTAGATATACAGGCACTTCACATTTGATTACTTTTCATGAAGAAGTGACATAAAAATGAGCACAAATTTTGAGAATGTTACAATAGTCTTGTTAATGGGGGAGGTGGCTACTAACCATACTAGAAAAACAGTTTGCTCAACGAGAAAAGATCAGGGAAACTGTAACCTTCACTTAAATAAAAGAAATGTGCTCTATCCATACAACAATAAAGAGCATGGCCATCACAGAAGCCCTCAGTTTGCACAGAAATTCAAGGATTTTATAGTGAGAAGAAATAATAAGACAGATGGGTTGCATCAGAACCATCACCATCCTAGGAGTTAGGTCTGACCTTCTCTAAGGGAAAGAATAAGGCTCTGTAGATTTTCACTGTACTCAGATTATCAGAACTGTAATTAGTTCAATGAATAAACAATGCTCAAATAGTTTAGATAACAATTTGTGTATCGCCATTTTAGGTCAGACTTAACAGTCAAGTGAGATGAATTCCTACTCTATGCGTTATACGAAACACTGTTTCAGTTTAAGAACTGAGAAAACACTGTCTTCGTTAAAATTTGCAAAAATAACTGAAAATACTGAGCAAACATGAAGTTATAAATACACATTCTACTTTTTATGGAACAGAATAAGCACAGCAATTTGGCACAGCAAATCAGCATAGGGTGGATTTGATGTCATAAAATACTTTATCCACTCTCAATTGATTCGCCCTTCCTAACCATTAGCTGTTGCTAGTGAGTCAATGGAATAAATCCAACTTCTTTTTTATACTGTGAAAGATCAGAAAGGCTAAATTTTAAGTAGCAGAAACAGGAGAGAAAAGTACTTTCAGTCACTCATACAATTCTTGTATTACAGAAAAAAAAAAAATCAGCAATTTTATAGAGCTGCTCAAATATTTAAAATTGTTGACTGTAACTTGTAGAATTATTTATAACAGGAAATAATTAATTTTACCTGTTTTCTTAAAGAGTCATTTATTTCCTTCAAGCTGTCAAATGATGACTTCAGCCTCCTATTTTCTTTAGTTATTTCTCTCAAGGCTTCTGTCAGCTGCTTAACTTCTGCCTCATGTTGCTATAGAAATATCAAATTTAAAAACATGATTTAAAAGAGACTATTCTAGAAACAATAGGTTCCATTTAAGTGTTAAAAGAATCAGACAAACTTTCAAATATCAAGTTCTTCATGTCCAAATTCACATGTTCAGTCAGCAGTGAGAAAAACAAGATCCGTACTTGGTATGAAGAAGGATCAATACAGAAACTGAGTGCAACATGCACAGCCTATAGCTCCTGTTGCAGCCCTATTCTACCCAAACCAACTACACATATATACATATGTATATTTCTCAAACAATCCAGATGTGGGATGTGAACTAAAATCAATGACAAAGCTTTTACTTACAGCTTCACTTTTCCAAACACTTACAAAAAATTGTGATTGTGTTTTGAGGTTTCAGTTGTGGTTTTGGCTTTGTTTACTCTGAATCACACAGAGTGAGAAATTAAACCTATGCCTTGTAGACCAAGGCTTTGGTTTACAACACAAGCATATGAATTGTTAAATACAACCTACATATCCACTGCTATTTGTCTCTTACCCCTGAAAGTTTTTTTATATTTAATTTTCTCTGGATCTCAGATTTAAGTACCTCAGATTTGATAAAATAGCAAGGTTTTATTTTACTGGAAATATTCCAGCTTTCATTTCTCCCCTTCCAAGAATTCCCTCTTCTTTACTCATTCACCTACTCCTTCTTCCCACACCCCCAAAGTTGGTTGACCATCTTCTGAACTTTTTGAGTCTTTGTTTGCTAGTACTCACTGCAATAGGTGTTATTCCATAGGATCCTAATGTGTCTTAAAGCCTTCCCAAGGAAATCCACTGCAACTACAGTTAATGCAAAGGTACTCACTTAACTTACACACAATTACAGAAAGACCACAATCTTTTCTTTAATATTGGTCACATAGCTTTCATTCTTTTAGAAATAGGTTACCTACTTTTTCTAACTTACACCAGTAAAATGTATTACACATCAGACAAGTAAATGCACCATTTTGAAACAGAAGTCATACAAAACCCCTAGCAATATTGTTCAGTACTTTTTACATAAATCTTTCCTTTGGGGATTTCAAACACTTCAAAGAAATAAGCAGTATTTCCAGCAAGTGTGACAACTTATGATAACTACAAATGAGTTAAATGACATGTAGAGCAATATCTATCATTAAATATATTATTTCACCTCTTTTATAACTCCAAATTCTGTGTGAACTTCTTCCTCAACACCTCTTATTTTAGCCAAAGCTGCTTCATGTTTAAAAAGCAATGCTTCTCGTTCCGTTAGACAACGCTCTCGTTCCTGGAGTTGCAGAGCATACTCCTGCTGCGCTGAATTTTCTCTCTGTACCAAGAAAAAACTTTTAAGTTTTAGTTAAACTACTTAAAAAACCCATGTCAAGTTTTCTCAAATTATGCTGAATTGAAAATTTTGACACCGACACACGCTTAGCAATTTGTGAAATTATAGTTACATAATAGCTTAGTAACACAAAGTATCCTGACAGCCATCTCTGCTCAGTTTCCTCCCACATTAACCCAAATGACTTCGATAGGCATCGGGATGGCTCGGCCTCCCAAAATACAAAATTTAACTCTACATTGTTGCTCAAGTATAAACCTAGACAATTAAACTTCAGCTTTTGCTTCCAAAGTATTTGGATAATGGTATTAACTGTAAGACATAACATAGCCTGATGTGACTGTCTATGCTGAACACTACATTAATGATATTGTTTCTTCAATTAGTGAGAAACATCCCTGAAATAGTGGTGAGGAAAAAAGAGATACAAAATTATTTTCATCTCATATACTGCAAAAGACAGTCATGGCAGGGAATCCAGCAGAAGCTTAGGAACTATTACAGAGTAAAACCATATAGGGGGTTCTTCTGTTAGTAGCCTAAGCCTGCTGGAAATGAACTGGTGGGATGAATAGAGGGATTTTGGAGGAGGCCACGAAGGCAAGCACTTTGGAATGCCTAGAGTCAAGAGAACAGTTTCAGATGCTCTCAAGAGAAGCAATGGTTGTGGGTGCTTCCCTCTATGCCCACAGTGTGTCACAAAAGACTTGGATGTAGGAACAGCGTTTAAACTCCCTGAGGCTGAAAGTGCCCACCTACCCATTTATCTGATCTACCCACAATTCAAGTAAAAGCATCATTACTGAATCACTAAATTAATCTAGGGGAAGAGGCAGATGAAAACAGAGATTTAGTATATAAGTCATTGTGATTTGTATAAAGTAATACTAATAATTAATACTTTTAATACAAAAGTAACTTTTACTATATAAGTAATTTCAGATCTCTTTATCAAAATGAGAATCTTCATAGCATTATTCAACAAAAATTTTAAGGCAATTCTAGTTCCTACCTGGAGTTTCTGATGTATGACAAATAGTTCATCATAAATTTTACTGATGTGAGGTGATATTAAACCTTGCCTATTGCATGCCTGAGCACCAGTTCCATGCACAATTTTCTTTAACAAACCATTCTTAATAATTTGTTCCCTATTTTCTTGAGTATTTGCAGCCAAATGAGATGGTAAAGTGTGGCCTGTGGACAGGGAAAAAAAAGCATTTTACATAAAAATTCAGTCCTAGCTAAATACTGATGTGATTGTCGTACAAAATCAACAAAAGTGTGTTCTAGGAATTCAGAGTTAAAAGTATAGAGCAAGATGCAGCAAAATGTGAAAATAATCAAAAGAATTACAGAGATTTGATCAAAGTTCTTGTTCCATGATTTATTTGAACTGATCAGGAATCAACAGAATTTTACAAGTAAAATATGCCCTCCATTACAATAGAGAAATTCCAGAGATATCTGTAAGGAATCTATGCACAGACTGAATCATGTCACCAAAATCTCTTATTATTTTTGTAAAGGCTTCAAACAAGTGATTTGCGGCTGAATAGACCTTTGGGTGACACCTAAGTAAACAGAACAAGACTTAAGAAACTACTGGATAATACACGAGAATAAAAACTTTCTAGTAAATTTATTTCTATTCAATTCAGAAATACACTAATTACCTAAAATGTATTTTAATGTGGGGGTTGAACCTTTCACATGAGTACTTTCTTTAGAATTATTTTAGGAGGTTAAGACATACCTGAAGCAATACTGACGTTATTAAGTTACATGTTATACTTCATACAGAGTTGGAAGAATGTATACAATTAAACATTACCTGTTCCCATGTATATAGCTGTATTTTGAATTGCATCAGTTTCAGAGCAAATAATGGCCTTTTCTTCTACTTCTAGACCACTTGAATCACAAAAACAATCTTGCTTATCATGAAAACTAAAAGTAAAAAAGAGCAGTGACTTTAAATTACTCAGTGCCTTTCTAATGCAATACATAAGAAAGCACTGAAAGAAGTCTTTTTATAAAGGCAAACACTGCTTAATGTAAGACTCTGATATTTTACTGATAACAAATAGGAGAGTTAAATCATTTGGATGAAAGGCATTATTACTGACAAGACTTTAACCACAGCAATTATGTATTGCTGACTTAAAAGTTTTTAAAATAACTAGGCTTTTCATGCTGTAAGCACATGGAAGCAATAGGTAAAACCAACACTCTCACCACAAACCACCAAATTCCTGGAGAACCTAAAATACAAACCCGCTTTTTAAATTATATTTTTCCCGTTTGGTGTAAAATAGCCCTTAAAAGAGATTTCTTGGCTTTTGGAATTGAATTATCTCTAAATAAACATATATCAGTTTATCAGCCTGGGCTATTTGCTTTCCTCCTAGTTCATTTCTTTATTACCTAGTTCTGTTTATGCCATCCCTGTATCCCCTTAGCAATTCCAACATACACAGATGAGAAGGTGACACAATATTCCTCATAAAAATCAGCATCCTCATTATCTCATAAGTTGGCCACAATTCTTTACTTAACAAGAAAACAAGAACCTGAAAACAACTTTTGCACAGTTAAAATTCATTGTTTCTTCATGGTTTTATCTGGGTTATGAGAGAAAATCAATAATAAAGGAGAACTAAAAACACCTCCTACCAATCCCAGTCTTTCAAACTTTTCTGGAAATCACTAGATCGGATGGTGTTCTCTTTTCCAGTTGCAGTAAATTTTGACCCTAAAGAGCAATTTGACAAAGAAATAGTTGCATTTTCCAGTGATCTGTCAGTGTCACCTGTAATTCATAAAGTTACAACAATTTTATTTTTCATTTGAGAAGTTTGCATTAAGAAATCAACACAGACTTATCAGAAGTGCTTGCCATGTAGTCATATAGGTTTAAGAACCAAAACCACCACTGATGCAGCCTGACAAATTACAAACTTAGTTATAACAGCTTAAACCATAGTAAGAATTATTTAACTTTCACAATAGATTTGTCTTTTGAAATTTTAGAGCTTGTCTGCACATAGAAATTTTTCTGTAACTGAAGTCCGATAAATACATTGTTTTAGCCTGCTGTCCTTATGCACCAGTTTCTGAAAGGGCCCAAATACATAAATGTTTAAAATTTATAATGTATCTTTAAATTAAAGCCAAATATATGGATTATGCCACATATATGCAACTAATTCAAGCAGGACTTAAACACTAACAGGCTGTGAACCATTGTTCCCAAAAGATCCTTTGCTCTCTTTACTTGAACGTCAACATTCCCAGGCTGGCTCCCAGGCATCACAACCCCCTGATCAAGAATATCTACCTATTCAAAATGAGAAAGTACAAAACTACTTTAAATAAATTTATGAATGATACAGATTTCGCATGTATTTTCCCTGCAAAAGATATTAAAGCACCATTGCTTGGTATTACCTTTGTAAAATAGAGAGCTTCTACTTTCGTATTTGGTAGGCAATGCTCCTGAGATGCAATCCTACAAGAAAGCACAAAACCACTGCAATCTAGTCAGAATTTTCAGGAGGAAAGTATGTTAAAACTTACTGGTTTAACAGTTACAACACCCTGTGACAGAATTCTTACTACAGACTACTGGCTTTGAAAAGGGAAGTGATAAATGGAAATGGGCCTCATATTAATATAAAGAGGCAAATATATTCCCTACATCTAATAACAAAATATTCATAGTGTTATATGTCAGAATATTTGAGAAACTATAAAGTACTATGAAAATAGTAACATAAAATAAAGGCACGAAAGTAGAATTAGGTAATCAGGGAAACAGCGCCATCTACCGTCATATCTAGGCTTTTTATGCCAAAGTTTCCTGCTCTACTTTTTCTTACTAATTTATAATGACATACAAAAAAGGTGAATGATAGAAGTTTTAGGCTACAAGCAAAATCAATTAAATGTACATTACAAAATATCAGACTCAAAGCAGCTCTCATGATCTTACTCGTTTCATTGCATGTCTCTGTTATGCTCTAAATCAAGTGATCGACTGCTGTATTTTCCTGCATTTGAAAGACCACTTTTAAATGAAATAACAAAGCACACAAATACATGTAACGTTTTCTTCCTGCAAACATTAAAGTTTCAGTGACAGTCTTTAAAAATAAGTTTTAAAAATTATTTTTCCTTAAAGAACAGTTCTCTATTCAAAGAATATTTCCCAAGAAAAAGTCCCCATAGAATCTAGAACACCACCAAATTGCAAATTTTTCAAGTTGCAAATCCTTCTGCAGGAACTAAGGGCATATACAGCCTGATTTTAGCTGTTAAAATCCTCAAATATTCACATCACATTTAAGACGGTTCCCGATCCTAAAATGGCAACCCACTTTTCCTAAGAAAAAAAAAAGGCTGGGCTTTGTGTTCATTTGATGACTCTCAGGACGCAGAATCCCAATCCAACTATGTATCTAACTCAGCTTTCAATCTCTCCTAATCTTTGGTTGCTCACGGGTATTTCTCCAACATATGACTGCCCTTGCAGCATGAGTTTGAGCACTTAAGGTCTGTTATCCCCTGGATACACCAGAAGCATTTGACCCAGGGAATACAGATGCATGAAAACAACTGCAAAAATTTGTTTCACTGAAAGACAAGCAGAATTCAGGCAAAATAAAGGTGCCGGGCCAGCAAGTACTATTTCTACTAAGTATCAATGGCTTTTGAAACACCAGCATGGGGGAGGGGTCTTTGCTTCTGGATATTTGGGCAGAGCAGTTTCCCAGTCCACTGAGCAGACCCATAAATACTTGTCAGCACAAGTAATAGAAAGAGAGGAAACACAATTCAGTTCCTTCCTTCATCTGAGTGCAAAGAACCTGAACTTCTCTAACAGTAAAATAACACTGCTGTACCTTGACAAGGGAATGATACCCATCATAATTTATTGTCTGGTCATTGCATGACCAGTCTCTAACGAACCATGGGTTTGATTCCTGATTGACTAGATACGGAACAATTTCCTGCTCTCTGACAAAAGAGCTAATCACTAGGCTTTACAAATAAAAATCACAAACACTCCTAACATGTTCTAAGTAAGGCTGTCAATTACTGTGGCAAAAATGATAGGAAAACAATTAGTCATCCCATTATACATGTTTCATATAAGCTTAGTATACTCCTAAGAGGATTCATGTATCTTCTCACTCAAATAGCAGGCACTAGGTCTTAGGCAAAAACTACGTCCTAAGCTGTATCTTGGTACTGCACAGAATCTGGAATTACAGTTTCCAGGAAAACTTCCTGCTCAGACAAGGATGAGTCTTCAGCACTCCTACTGTAAGGCAATCAGAGCACCGGGACAGGGGTAGGTCTAGAAACAGCATGTAACCTCCTCAAATCTGTTTAAACCTCACTTTTGTCTCGCAGTGCCCAGCTACGCAACAGCCGGGCGCTCACAACGAAACGCGAGGGAGGGGAGAGCCCCCCCTCCCTCCATCTCCTCCAAAAACGTCAGGGAGGCGGCGAGAAGGAAACCGTTTTTCTGTGCCTCCTCCTCATCCTCTTCCTCCCCGCAGGCCGCCCACCCCGGCCCCGTCTCACCGCTGCCGGCCCCCTCGGGCAGCGCCGCTGCAGCCCCTGCGCGGAGCAGCCGTGCCTGAGGCCGGGCCCGGCTCCCGCCATGGCGGCCC
>VZTX01016329.1:67408-126425 GCA_013400915.1 Pardalotus punctatus
CAGCGCCGGGCGGGGGAGCGGCGGCAGCGGGGCGGGCGGGGCAGGCACGCAGCCACCAGCACCTCCGACCGCAGCTACGCCAACCGCCACCAGTGCTCCTCTCCACCCCAGCACAGCGCCGAATGAGAGCATCGCGTCCAAACTACGACCCTGTCAACTGGACCACTCGATGCCACCTCCTTTTAAACACCTCCAGCGCCCGTGAGTCTAATGCCGCCCTGGGCGGCGCATTCCAATGCCCAATGACCCTGTGAAGAAATTCCTCCTACTGTCCAACCTAAACCTCCCCTGATACAGCTTAAGTCTATATCGTGTTGTCTTGGCGCTACTCGACTGGGAGGCCGAACCAGCCCCAGCTCCAGCCTCCTTTGAGGTCGTTGCACAAAGAACGGTAAGATCACCCACTACTGCCATCCTTTAAAAATAAACAAGCCTGCAACTAAACCTAAGGCTAAGCTAAATCCGTGATAATGCCAGCACAGAGCTGTAGAGTATCAGCTTAAACAAACCCCACATCTACCCCTGCATACTCACTCGTGAGAGGCAAAGTTGTAAAAGGTAAAAGCACTCTGGCATACACAAGCTCAAGCTGGCAGCGACGTCAGAGAAGTTTGCCACAGGTAATAAACACTGAGCAAGGGGCACAAGGTTATACTTACAGCACGTCAGGTAAAATCCCAATGTTGAGCACATGTTTTTTATTAAGCAAAGTTTTTTAGAAATATTTTAGGTACAAAAAAAGGGTATACTTTTCTAGCAAAACACTGATCAACCATTTAAAAACTACACTCTAGCTTTCAAATACTGAGGTGAGATTCAGATACTCCACACAGAAGAAACCACCAACCCCCTGGCTCAGCCTGCTTTCTGCACACTGGAATACCAATTAACTTTCAAAGCCTTCAGTGTACTGTTCAGCAATTTGTATCTACGATCTGCACACTCAGAACAGCTTCATGAGAGCAGGATGCCAAGTTATGGAAGTTTTTTTTCCTTTTAAACAAAAGTGAAGACAAGACATTTATTTTAACAAGACTAGGATTTAATTTTTAAAATTTGACACTTAATACAAATATGTCAGGATAACACAAATACACCTGAAATATGCCAGTGCCTGAACTTTATTTAACATGCAAAAAATCAATTAGAACACATAAAAAAATTCAACTATAACCTGTAATTTTACATTTATACATCAGAAGTGTCCATTTTAAGAAGTTGAAATAATTAGTCAGTAACATCTAAGTATTGATTTATACTGCTAGAACATTTGTATACTCAAAGAAATAATTCTATATTTGCCCACAGTCTGTAATGACAATTCTTCCATTTACTAGCCCTTTAGGAGAACCAAAGGATTCGATCTTTTTCACAACATCCATTCCATCTTTCACAAACCCAAAAACCACATGCTTGAAGTCCAAGTGTTCTGCTTTTTTAAGAGTTATGAAGAACTGGGAATTATTTGTATCCCTGCCCTTATTTGCCATTGACAACAATCCAGGGCCGGTGTGTTTCACTTCAAAATTCTCATCTTCAAATGCTGTTCCATAAATTGACCGTCCACCTGTTCCATCATGGTTAGTTATATCTCCTCCCTTAAAAAAACAAAAATCAAAACGACACAGCATTAACTGACAAGTCCCAAAACATAACCCAAAATTTTATTTCCTTTCAACAGTAAAGACTTTGTTTTGGAAGAACATATTCTTCATTCTCACAAGTATCAATACGTGCTTAGATGTAAGGCTTCCCAGCTTCAGCAGGTTTGTTCACAGTAAGGGAAGCAATAGTGGAAGGTTTATTCTTTATTTGTTCTGAACACAGCATTTTATTTTCCTGCTCCCCATGGTGACGTTCCTCTAGACCTGTCTTTCCTCCTGCCTCCATCACTTGGCCCTGGAAGCTACCTGGACCTGCATTATCTCACTGAAGGCCTGTCCTTGTGCTTATTCCCTGCAGGCAAGGAACTGATCACCTAAAAAAGGTTACCCTATCAGTGATCAATAATTCCATACAGCTTTTGCAACATCACTGGTCAAGCAGCATGAGAAGTGTGTCTTATCTTTCTGGAAGGTAGCAAATTTCTGGTTCCTGATAGTTTGAGTATACACATAAAGGTGACGGTGTAAGTTGCATCTCAAAGAAAGCCCTAGTTCTCACTGAAGAGCTTCTCACAGTACCTGAAGAAAGTCCAGGCAAAGCAGAGCAAACTTAAAATACACTCAATTTCATGTGATAAAAGCTCACTTTGTCAAGGCACACATGGTGCAGTAAACGGTTTTAAAAGAAAGTCTGCTCCTTATAGAATGTGAAATACCCTTAAAGAAGCTTAAACCCTGAATGAACTAACACTACTTTCCTTATCAGAAAGGCATAAAGTTTTAACAAAAGAGCCATGAAATGCATGCTTCAGACACAAGTAGATAGCTAATCAAAAGACAGGCTAATATTTTATTCTGGTGACAAGCCACTCAGAATGGTTTGGGTTGGAAGGGACCATAAAGATGATCTAGTTCCAACTCCCCTGCCATGGTCAGGGACACCTTGAACTAGGACCAGATTGCTCAGAGCTCCATCCAGCCTGGCCTAGAACAGTGACAGGGATGGGGCATCTACAACTTCTCTGGGCAACCTGTTCCAGTGTTTCACCATCCTCACAGTAAAGAGCTTTCTCCTAACATCTAGTCTAAAACTATTCTCTTTTACTTTGAAGCCATTCCCCCCATGTCCTGTCACTACCTGCTCTTGTAAAAGATTTCTCTCCATCTTTCTTGTAGGTTCCCTTCAGACTCTGTAATGATACCATTACATCACCTCTATGCTCTCTCTTTTCCAGACTGAACAAACTCAATTCTCTTAGCCTTTCCTCATAGGAGGAGTGCTCTGTCCTTCTTAAATGTCTTGGCCCTCCCTCTGGACACACTCCAACAGGTTGATGTCCCTCCTACTACTTCTGTATATTATTTTCCTAGAAGGTTATCTACATCATCTTCAGAGCTGTAGTGACACGCAGATCAGTTGCACAGCACGTACTGAAGTTGGTTCATTTTGCCTGTTACAAGTTACTAAAACTCAATGAACTATTAATCAGAATTTCAGGAAAGGTCTATGTGAGCTATGATCAATGTCCTAAGCCTTCAGCATTTATGAAGAACTTGCCAGTGCTACTGAATGCACACAGAGGTTTAAAACCAACACTGTCTACCTGGGATACAGATATACTGCAGGCTGATACTCTCAGCACAAAACTTGATGTTTCAGGAAACTGGCTACCGCATGATAATTGGATCTAGAAGACTTGTTTCAGATTGAAACCTGAACATCTACAATACCTGGAATATCAGTTTTGAAGTGCATGTTATCTGAAATACAAAGTGTACTTTAAAGTCCAAGAGAAGCTTGGAAATTAAGTCTTCTTAACAGGTGAGCATACAGAAGTTCTCTGGAGAGAGAGAAGGATGAATGCTAGTTTTGGGAATGCCTACTTTCCTTGGTGTTCCAGTTCAGCAACAGGCCGCTTGTCTATTGTAGGAGGACTCCACTCTCCCTCCATTTTTTTTCTTTCACACTAACATGATAGCACACTAGGAAACACTGAAGCATGAGGCCACTGGCAGACACAGGTGAAAAGCATCTAACTTACAGTATCATGTGTTGCTTGCACCATTTCTCATCTCCTTGTAGGGAAAGGACAGATGAGAGTATCCTGCACAGTGTATCCATGCCACCAACAAGAATGTGCTATTCTGTATAAGTGATTTTTTCGAAGTGCATTTGTCAAGATGCATCTCAATCTCACAGTGAAGAGTCTTCTTGTTATGCTTACCTGACACACAAAGTCTGTGACTATTCTGTGAAAGCGGGAATTCTTGAATCCAAATCCTTTCTCTCCTGTGCACAGGGCTCTGAAATTTTCAGCAGTTCGAGGGACAATATTTGAAAAGAGCTCCATGGTTATATGTCCTAAAGGTTCATCATCAGCAGAAACTTCAAAATACACAATAGGGTTGGTGTCCTTTGAAAGTCCTGCTGCCAGGGACAAGTGCCCCTTCTGTAGCTCTGACAAACTTAGCTGGCATTCTTCGAACCTCCTCTTGAAAGAATTGGCCATTTCTTGGCTTTTAAATCTGACTGCAAATTGCTCTACTTTTACTTCACCATCTGAAAATAAATCCAAGAAGAAAGTTTATTTAGTTTCATCTAATAATCACAAGGAAAAAACCCAAAAACATAGAAACTACAAGACCACCTAGAAAAAACAAAGACCATCTGAAAAAACTCACCAGCATAATCTGTGGCTGTCCAAATGAAAGCATTGTTTGATGTATCAGAGGGCACTAAATTCATTTCTTTGGTGATAACATGGTTTGCACAAACTTTAAGAACTTGATCTCTTCTCATTAGGATTCTATAGTACTTCTTCTGTGTATGGAAGAGGATCTTGATCTCTCCAACACCACGCTCCTTCCACTGAGTAGCATCCCTGTCCCATCTGTAAAGTTTTGCCCTCTCTTTGAAAAGAATCTCTTCATCTTCTTCTCCAGATTTTACCTCCACCTAAAAAAAACAGCACAGCAGACTGAGTACCTGTGATTTCCTAGAGAGATATTAAATAGTTACATACACTTATGATGATTCCGCGCTATTACAATGGAAAATTATTTCAGTGGGTTCCCTTCTCCAACACCCCATTCATCACACCAAAATAGGTAAACATTTTCAGAATTTAAGAGCCCAACAAGTTCCACTACTTGAGATTAATTACAGCACTGCAATACTCCTTCACCATGCTGCATGTAGTTCTGGAGGGTGTTTGCTGGTTTTGTTTTGGGAATGGTTTGGTTGGTTGGTTTTTGGTGGAATTTTCTTTATGTGCATTTTTTTTTTTCTTTAAAAAAACCACAAAATGCTATCAAGTGTTCTGGCAAGTTTCCCAAGTTTCAGGTTTCCTAATGATGCATACACTGAGAAGTGAAGACAAAGTACTGTTACCATTCCAGGAGTTACCTTTAGAACACTGCTAAAGAATTTGATATTTGCATTTGAACAGAATTAATACTGACTATGGATAATGCGTGGCCTGACAGCCATATCTCCACTTCACTTTATGTATGCATTTACTGGCCTCTAATCTCCTTTAGTTAACACTTCTCCAAAGATACAGAACACTTTAGAGAACTGGAGAAATATGTGACAAAAAAACTTTGTGAAACTGAAGAAGGGAAGCAGGGAAGAAAAGCATCATAGAAGTGATAATATGACACACAGATAAGCAAAGGCACACCAAATTTTGAAGAAGGAAGTTGAAGGCATGTTACAAAATAAATCAGACTAGCTGTTCCAAATTAAAGGACACCACATACTGTTCCTTTGTGCTCTATTTACCTTAATTTTACTCATCTATAGTTAAATTTACTATTTATAGGAAGGTCAGCCAATATGACTATATAATCAAAAGAGTCTGAAATGGTTACCAGGCTAAATACCAAATCAAGATATGAATAATTGTGAATTCTCACTCAGTAAGTTATAAGGCTACCTTCGAAGCTGAAGGTTCTCCTACTTCTTGAAAAACAATTTATTTTGAAACTAACAAAGTTAGTTCCCTTAGCCTTCAGGTGAGTTTAATTGTACATCGTTCTGCTTAGTGATTCCGGAAATCTCTTGCCAAACCTCGAGTAAAAATTCTAAGTTGGCATGGCTTTCACAGCACTGAATCTACAAGTCACTGATACAAAGCCATAGCTGAGTTGTATTGGCAGTAGCAGTTATTCAGTTCAAATCTGCATTCTGATCAATGCTCAGTCAAGTTATAAAGAAATCAGTGTTGAAGATTTTAGCTGAGGCACCAGACACTTCCCCAGGGCTATGCTGTACTAGGATTTAAAACAGCAGGTACTTCAACACAGTCAGTGTAAGACATGCAGAACAAGGCACAACAACACAGAAAGTGAAGTTAGTTAAGCAAAACATATTTTAAAGCTTGCTGTGTTAGCAGACATGGTTATCTTAATGTTGTTTTATATTCCAGACATCATCTTACCTCTGGTAAGGACACAATTGGCTTGAAGTGGATATCATCACTATGTACTACTTCATCATCACTACCACCTTCATCTTCATCTGCTTTATGGGTGGTATCTCCAAACACAGTTGCTCCTGTATTTTCCCATTTGAAGTTTTTATCTACAATTAAGAGAATTACATTTTAAACTTCATGTAGTTTTTTTTTCCTTCCTGCCAAAAACTTGCAAAAAATTGTTTTTTCTACTGATCAGCAGAAATTTGGTGCACAAAAGGTATACTGTATGAAGCAGAAGTCCAGCTGAGTTTTGTCTCAGAGACTAGTTGAACTCACCTTTTGAGCCAAAGGCAAAGTCTTCAGAGCTTTTGGATGCCAGATCTGCAAATGACAGGCCTGCAGTATTGCCAAATCCAAACGAAATTACTCTGTTTTCTGTCAAATAAAGAGGGGAAAGTCAAAGGTTTTTCTCTACTTTCTTAAACAAAATACATTTATGTAGTCACAAGAATTAACTGGAGAACTGTCTACAATATTTTTACCTTCCAAAAAATATAAAGTTTGCATGACACTTGTGATAATGACCACTTATGGTTTAAAAAAAAGGCCCAAGACCACATCAGTTTCAGCATACAACTTCTATGTAGATCCACAGAGCTCTAGTAAGCATTCATGTGGTATTTAACAGTAAACTAATATAAGTACAAGACATATAAATTACACAAGACACTAGCACTGTTCTGTAGTAGTGAATTTGAACTCAACAAAATTTGACATACACACATTTTTACCAGACTGATACCTATGTTTCTAATTTAGTATTGACACTACTTCTCCCCAAGACAGCAACTATACTAGATATACTGATCTAGAAAAGCATACCTAGTTTCCTACGAAAAACCTCAAAGCATACCCCTGGATCTTACCTTGTGTTGACTCTGAACCATCTGAATCACTCTTTTTAGTTGACAAATCTACAGGTTTGTCTTCAACTTGTGAGGAAGCCTGTGATACTTGGACAGTTTCTGTGGTGGAGTATGGTTCTTCACTGCTGGTAGCTGACTGGACAAGGGCTGTCACCTCATCTTCTGAGGGAGTAGGTATTTCTTCCTTACTGGTACAGACTGAGTCACTTGAGCTTACAACTTCATTCTCCTGCAATTAATAAAAAAAGTAATGTAACAGGCAAAGTTAGAAGACCTTAGGATTCAAACCTCCTCCCCCAGGAGACTAGAAACAGTCCTTATAAAAAAAATAAACACCAAGAAAATGTCCTGTTTCTGTGTTGGCAGAGACTTAAGGCACAGCTACAAAAAAACTCAAATCGTTTTTCCCTGATGAATGTTTTAGTTCTAAAACTGTAGTATCTCATACATATATGAAGTCATTGTAAAAGTTTAATACCAAGATGTACAGTAGAGATTTAGCTCTTACTTTCATTTCCTGAATTTTAGCTTCTGACTTTAAGTCTTCTGGACTGTCACCTTCAGTATCAGTGCTGACAGCACAAACAGATGTAGAAGGAACCCGCAGAGCTTTTGCTTCAGCTTTCTCTTCAGGAGCTGGTTTCTTTTCACAAGTAGCCGCACATTCTCCTTCACTGCTGAATTCACTTTTTCCTGCCAGGCCCACTGTAAAAAATTAATGGAAAATAGCTGTGAAGGCAACTAAACACTGACATAATTTTTGGCACCTACATTATAAATTAACCTCATAATACCCAGATCAACTTGAAGACAAACCTCAAGAGCTTTCCAGACAGCATTACTGTTTAAATACTGGAAGTGAAGACTAACTAACCTAACTTGGGGTGACTAGAATTAAAAATACAACATCTGTGGGTTTTTACTGCTATCAGGGAATTTCCATGCAATGATGAAGAGCTCCTTTTCTTGCAGCTGCCACTGCTAATAGCTTCCTTCAATATTTCCCTATATTTCAGATGGCTCAACACATACATCCTTCTAGCAAATATCCTCAAAAAAAACTCCCAAACTTTACTTCTACAAGTACCTACCTAGATTCCACGTTATGTAACACTAAAGTCTGAGGCACAGTCAGACAAACATAAGCAAGTTGTCTACATCTACATTTTTATTATAGAGACCAAATAGCTTTCTTTTCAAATTCAACATTAACTCACAAGCTTAAATTGAGTAACTGCAGAAGTAGCAATTATTCAAAGATGTAGACAACTTCTTGAGCAGTATCACACCAAGCTGAATTTCTCATATTCAGAAGGAGCTTAAGATAGGAAGAGACTTTGATGTTCTTGTTTTGACATCACCTGCAATGTGCATTTCTTTTTCAGGTACCCCTTTACCGCTAACTAACAGTTTAACATACTGCGCTTAACTCTGTGCTTTGAGATGCAGCTTTTCCACACCAAGCATCTGTGCTTCTAAAAACCATCCCAGGAAACACAAAATTAACCTCTGCCCATGTGTCCTTCAGATTCAGAGTTTATGTTTCAGTACATAAAGCACAATAATTAAAATTTCTTAAGACATACCTTTTACAGGACCTTGACCTTTCTTTTTCTCTTCTGAATCACTGGGATAGAGTCTTCCATTAAGTTTCTTAACAGCTGTTTCATAGTCTTCATCTTAAATACAGGAAACAAGAGGAAGTTCTTAGGCACACTCTAGGTCAGAGAAGTCTGCTAAGCCTTTCCAATTCACAAGGCTAACACACATACATAATTTTTGCTAACATTTAAGAGTTACACAAGTCAACAAATAAGCTTTCACTTCTAGTTTTGCTTACATGTGCTCCAGTGTGTTGTTAACACTTTTTCTCAGCCTAGATTGCTACAGATACAGGGCACAGGCTTTGTTTTTAACACATTTCTTTCTGAGTGATTTTATCGTGAGTACCACTAAACACATTTGGGAAGGAAGACTGAAGATCTTTCACATAAAAACTTTCAAGCTCAGGTTTTGTGGGAGGGGGCTTGTCTTCTCCCATTTTCTGTTGAATACAATGCTTCAGAACTTCGATTTAAAGTATCTGTTGCTGAATAAATTAATAAATCAATTTTAATTACATGCAATAACGTTTGACGTAAGCTAAGTTCAGTTACAGACAGTATCATGAATTTGCTTTAGAAAAAAAGTAACTCATTAGTATAGCATTTAGGGAACCTGAGCTTGCTTGTTTTTAGTAAAGACTGCCTTGTATTTGTCTCAAAAGACTTACTAAAGTAAAGTCTCTTGCTCAAATACCTGATTATTTAATCTTACCTAACCAACTGCCTTGGTAATAATGTCAACACCCATAATACACCAAGACAAATACCCTTTGGTCACTCCTGAGCCTCCATCCTACTCTTCTGTTTTGAAGACTTAAGTGTACATCTTCGGCCATAAGGACATTGATAGGATTACTTCCATTGGCCCAAACAAAAACATTCAAATGTCTAATGGTTCTAACAGTGCTAACTGAGTATCTCAAGTTGGAAGGGGCCCATAAGGATCACCAACTGCAGCCCCCTGCTCCTTGCAGGACTACCTAAACCCAAGCCATATGAATAAGGGCATCATCCAGATGTTTCTGGACCTCTGGCAGGCTTGCTGGTCTAACTACTGTCCTGGGGAGCCTGTTCCAGTATGAACCCTCTCAGTGAAGGGCCTTTCCCTCACCTGAGCTTCCCCTAACAGCTTCTCTGCATTTCCTCGTTTCCTGTCACTGAACACCAGAGAGAGATCAGCACCTCCTCCTCTGATGATGCCCCTGAGGAAGCTGTAGACTGTGACGAGGTCGCCCCTCAGCCTTGTCTTCTCCAAACTGAACAAACCAAGTGATCTCGGCTGCTCCTCCTGAGTCTGGCTCTCAAGGCCGCTCACCTTGGTCACCCTCCAACAGTTTGATGCACTTCTTACACTAAGGCACTTGATACTGCACCACTGCAGTGTATTACACCCTTTCCCCACAAAAAGGCACTATAAATGTAAAGTTCAGCATTCCTTACCATCATCCTCATCACTCACATATCCAGGTTTGTTCTTGTAACAGAAGAATGTTGAAGGGAGCTTGAGGAAGTCAGCAAGAGCTCTCTGTTCAGGGGTAGGTGTTAACTCATACACTATGACAACCTCATCAGACGGAACATCGTCAACTGACACTGTGGTCTTCTCAGCTTTTTTACAGAAATGGAACAAACCATTAAAACAGAATAATTTCAGAACAGGAAATAACATTAACCCCACATTATTATGGAACTCAATTCTTTGGGCCTACATATTTTCTGTTGATTCACAGGAAACAAAAATCAAACTTACAGAATGCCAGGACAGAACAGCAAAACTTATATGATGTTCTATTGCTTTTAGAATTCAAGTATTAAAAATTTGCTACATCTTTGTATTATTAAAAGTATTGTTTAAGTCCTCATGTCAAATAAGATAAGGCTACAGAAAAGAGGGACAGAGGTATCAAACAGAGGCAAACCAGGCAAACTTCAGGCCTGAAAAAAAGTGAAGTCATGTGTAACAACCTGTCCAAGCAACTGAAGGGAACTCATTTCAGATTACTTATGGAATAGCTGAGCTTTTTCTTGGATAATCTCAATTTACCATAATAGCAAAAACTTTTATTTTTACAAAAGTAAAGTATGTCTTAGTTCCACTATCAAACAACAAAAAATATTGCTTTCAGCCTCTTTAACTAGCTTTTGCAGCTAGGAAATATCACCATCAATTGTATTATTTAGCTCTTCTCTTCTCTCCTTCAATATTAAATACTTCACTCCACCAGTATTGAGAACAGTGCATTATCAGTGCAAAGATTAAAGCTGAAAGTAAAGTCTAGAGCAAACAGCAGATAAACATATGGCTCTAAGGACAGCTTTGAAAACAAGTATTTATTATGAGATAATGGAAGCAAAGAAGGATATAGCAATTTAAACATCAGGTATGGTTTGGTTGGAGTTCTGCTTGTTTTGTTGTTTTGAGAAGCGGAGTTTGGGGATAAAAAAGGTTTGAAAAACAAATCTGCAACCTATTTTTAAGAATTACCCATAAGCACATCAATAGCCACACATCAGCTGTTTCTAAGAACAATCTGATTGCTTTAGTACTTCAGCCTATTTGCTAACAGCTTATTATCTGTTCTCCAGATTTAAGTTAATTAGAAGAATCTAAAGGGGGGTCTCAAAAGCTTGCTGTGCATTTCATTAAATAGTATTTTCTACATTTGTGGCACATCTTAGTCAGAGGAAACCTAAATCTCCAGCTGGAAACCAAACTAGTACCCAGTTCCTGAAAAACACTGATTTTTCTGATCATACAATTTAACTCACAAGAGTGAGACAAGGATAGAAGAGACATGTTTACAGGCATGCCTCCTGATCCTCTGTCACAACTGTCACACTAAAATAAGCCTGCTTTTTAAAAGCAGTTTTCTCATTAATATCTTCCAGTAGATTAAGAGCAGTATAAAGTAAAAGCAAAATCCCAAGTACTGATTCAAACTGACATATTTTTTCAAAGTATTACCCCTGCAGTCTTTGCCCCAAATTTGATTACAAGTTGATCATTTCAGGCATTTATACATCTGAGCTACAAAGTAACTCAAACCCATCACCAGCACACTCTTGTAGTCTAATTCTTTTTGCTCAGATTTTTCGATCTCAATAACTTCTCTGAGTCTGTAGAAAGTAGATGTAGGATAAAATTCTCTAACAAGTTTCTAAGTTCGTATCATGACAGCAGGCTATAGATGTTTTCGTACATCTTCTCAGAATCTTTTCCAAAAAACTCACTCAGCCTAGCTGATTTAAGGATTAGAAGTACATCTATTACTGTGTTATGATGATATGCAGATATCCTGTGTATTACCATGTGTTTTATTCTTTCAGATTAGCTACGCAAGTGTCTTAATTGGACTAAGTAAGTTTGCACCAAGTTCACCAGAGGTTTAAGTGTGGAGCATTTAGTCCTACAGCAAAAAACCAGCTTTCCTTAGGATGAGAAAATTTTCAAGAATGTGTCTTTGACTATAACAAACACTTCTTTCAAGCCAGCCAGGTAGATGGTAAAAGCATGTACTTTCCTTAATTTGAGCAGCAGAAATCTAGTGGCAACAAGTACACTGTTGGAGTGTTTTACCACACTCACTGCTCATCAGCTTTGGCAGCATTAAAAAACAGTTACCATTCAGTCTCTTACAGTGTCCCTTAGGCAAAACAGCTGAACAAGAGAAATACATTTAAGGTCACTTCAGATTAGTCAACAGGTAAAGTTCTCCATGAAACTGATCTATCAATCACTGAAATAAGATTCTAATGTTCCAAACATCTACTCAAAACGATAAAGGACTTCAACAACAAAGACTACTGTTGCAAACACTTTAAATATATCTTCACAGGCAGCTGTGAAACAAAGCCATGCATACATATAATGTATTCTGAAAAGACTGTTGGTTTTAGGATAATAGAACTTTTTATTCTGGGTGGAAAAAAATCCATACAAAACATTGTTAGTATATGGAAGAAACAAGATTCAGGACAATATTGCACACAACAGTTCCTTTCAATGCTGTACTGTATTTTCACTTTTGTTTGAACTGACATTAAGACCAGGTAGGCCTAAATCTCTCTTGCTAGTCACTGATATTTCCTCTCATGCACTGATCATTGAGTATCTTCTGAATATAAGAGGAAGCACCAGTTTAAACCCTAAAGCATGTGACAGCTACAGTAACCTGCAACTGACATGACTCAAACTTGTAAAGCACTGGTGTGGTTTAAGTCCAGCTAGCAATTGAGCACCACAGACCTGCTGGCTTACACCCCATAACCTGGTGGAATGCGGAGGAGAATCAAAAGTAAAATTTGTTCTAGTGCAACCCAGTTTAGTAATTGAAACAGAAGTGAAATATAGGAATATTAAAAGGAAAAAATAAAACTCAAGGAAAAACAAGGGATGCACAATACAACTGTTCACCACCTGCTAACCAGTGCCAGACTCCATCCCCACACTCCTACTGGCCCCTCTTCCAGGTAATTCCCCCAGTTTATAAACTGGGCATGATGTTCTATGGTGTGGAATATCCCTTTGGCCATTTCGAGCCACCTGTCCCAGCAAAGCTCCCTCCCAGCTTTTTTTTGTGTACCTCCTCAATGGCACAGCATAAAACAAAAAAAAAGTCCTTGATGTAGGGTAAGCACTGCTTAGCAGCAACCAAAACATCAGCATGTAATGAGCATTATTCTCACATTCAATCCAAAACCTAGCATTGCACCAGCTACTGAGAAGAAATTAACTTTATCCCAGCTGAAAGGAATAAGGGAGTGTCTTTACAAACAAATGGCTGGTAAGGATAAGACCCGAGTCTCCTGGTAAGGTAACTTTGATACTGAGAGACAGAAGAAACAATGGGTAGGATTTCCATAGGAATTTCCCTAGTTAGATTTACCCGAAACTGTGTTAATAAACTACAAGAACAGAGACACAAGAAGAAGAAGAAGAAAAGGGGAATGTATATTGGGGATGTCTGTATTAGGGGGGGATGTAGATTAATTAGGTGTTCCAGAAAATCTGCACCTCTCAAGTACCTCAGCCAATGGGGAAAAGAGAGAGGGAACCTACATCCTCTATCAATTAGAGAGACCCCATGGGAAATGCCCATGACCTCTCCCTTTTTTCATGAATAAAGCTACAGGACTCCTCTGTCTCCTTTTTGGACATAAACCTCTGGCATTTATGGATTAATTTTTCCTGACACAGCCAAAACCAAAACAAGAACTTATAAAAAGTTTATGATCTGACCTGAGAAAAACTTTAATACTTTTGCATGGACGTGCAGAACTACTATGAGGTTAAATTTCTTTTGAATGTTTTTCTAGTGCAACCCAGAAGCCACTCCCCAAAAGAGGTTCCCCATGAGAAAGCCTCATATTGTATTTGTACTGGGAAGGCTTGAAAACCTAATTCAGAAGGGACTTCTCAAAATCCTTTACTACTAAGTCAGAGCTCAAAGACAAAAAAGTTACACTGAAGACAATTATCAGCTGTAAATAAATCACAAAATATATAATCATAACCTAATTATCAAAAAGGCAGAAGTGAAAAAAAGTCTGAAGTACCAGAAAGGCTTATCTTGTTTGTTCCTTTAAATATGTCCCCCCTGCCATATGCCCCCAATATAAAATCAGGATCAATCTGAGATAGAAAAAGCTCTTGCATGTGTACACTGGCATAGAATGCTTAATCGCATTACAGACAAATTATGAAAATAGAACTGAATTGTTAATAAACTCCATCCACAGGGATGCTTAAAAACACAGAGCAAGTGACTTTAGGTTACGTATACAGAACAGGAGTTCAGGGTTTAAGAACAGCTTCTTGAATGACATTTTGACATTTTAAAACTATGTAGCACATCAATATTAGTCTTACACAGACTAAAAGTTAATGTTAAAATTAAAATTTTAATGTTAAAATAGCGTTAAAACTGTGTAAGTGAAGTATGCTTACAGCAAGCATACTTGCAAGAAGCACTGATAGTAGCATATAATGAAACTATAAGCTGTAGCAGTTTTATTTACAGTGCCTGAATGTAAACGAATTGGTTACAAATTCGCAGAACTCTTCTAACCAGCTAAAGTGGACTTCAGATTATACATGAAGTATAAATATGCAAGTGACAGCCAAAGAGCTGACTCTCTCATTTAGCTGCTGTTGGAGGCTGGGAAATTTTCCGCCATTCTGTTGCTATGGAACCATAACGACCGGGTACTTAAGAGGCAAAAGATGAGGCCGGGGTGTGGTGGGGGGAGCACCTGGCCGCTGGTAACTTCACTTACTCTCAGGGCATTGGAGGGCACAGTGAAGCTGCTGTTTTCTTTTCGCTGCCACCACGGGAGCCCAGCTCTGCACTGCCCTCTCTTCCTTTGCTGGGTGAGCCTCCGTTTGGGAAAGCACGGGATTCCGACCCTCCTCCCCCTCCCGGAGTGCGCGTCTCCCCGGCTGCTTCCAGCACCTGCTGCGGAAGAGCCTGGCTGTTGCTGCCCTGCGCTTCCGCCTGCCGGAACGCACTGTGGCTTCTGCCACAACTGCGGAGTTTCTGCCACCTTTTGCTTGCTAGCCCAGCCAGCCCTGCTGTTCCAATCTGCTGCTCTGAGCTCCCTGCACCCCGTTCCATCATCCATCCTGTCCTGCCATCCAGCCCATCCGCCATTATCCACGTGACACAGGGAGCTGACCTCGTGCCACAGCGCCCCCTGCAGGCACGGGGGGAGGGGAAATCATCACACTTACCCTGCCCGGCCAGGAGCCCAACAGCGCCCCTGCTGTCCGTGACCGTAACTGCACCAGATGGGAGGGCACGTGACAGCCCAGAGCAGGTTGCCACCGGTTTTCTGGTTTTGTTTGTTGTTGTTGCTTGTTTGCCTCGTTATAAATACTAGTAAAGAACTGTTATTCCTCTTCCCATATCTTTGCCCGAAAGCCCTTGATTTCAAAGTTATAATAATTCAGAGGGAAGGGGAGTCATATTGTCTATTCTAAGGGAGGTTCCCACCTTCCCTAACAGACACCCATCTTTCAAACCAAGACATGCCCTCATTCTTTCTAAAAGCATAGCAGTTAAACACTGATAATCGGGAAACTGAAGTGAACATTTCCACAGAGGCTAAATACATTCAAACTCTTTACTGGATAACCTGTCTCAAGATCTTCAGGCATATTCAACTGACATGGAGTAGAGAACATCAGGCACTATAAGACATATTCTCTGAAAATAATAATGTAATTTCTCTAGAAAAAAAAAGGAATTTAAGAGATCCAGTGTGCACACTTAGTAAAACTGTGATGGAAAAGTGCAGGGCAGACATCCTCAAAAAATAAGGCAAACAGAAGCCAAAAGCTTAAACAGGGCCATCCATTGTGCTGGCTCTTGGAAACATACTATGGGGCTAGCGACATTCCTTAACAGGACAAATACAGTAAGTCAGACACACAATTTCAAGTACTCTCCTTCAGCATGCATGTTAATTGTAAGGATTACTGAGCCAACTGCTTTGACACAGCTGGGTTATTGTCCATGCCTGCTAGAGTGTTTTTATCACACATTCAGTGCAATATGTAAATACCTTTACTATCAGGTTGCAAGGAGGATGTGCTTGTCCAAAAGGCCATAGGATTAGATTTAAAAAGGCTAAAATTAAATCCTAAAAAAATAAATTGTTGGTATATAAGTGTTTACCTGGAATTTTAAAAGGATAAAACAGACTTATCTATGTTCTGCAAGTATTCCATAGTCTTATTTCACAGCAAGAAATGACATCTGTTAATTCTACACAAGCATATCCAACCCATGTAAATAGACTGCACCTATCATCTTCTGCCACATCCCTTTATTACACTTTAGCTAATAAATAGACAGGATGTGTTCATAATTCTGAGACATACCATCCTTCTCAAATAGACACTTCAGCACATTATAGTGGTTCTGTCACAGCCACAGCTTCTGCATGTACATCTTTTTCAGACTGTGACAGAAACAGTACAACTAAGAATGCAATCACAATCTCTTTTCAGGCTAAGGAAGTAGGCTGACATCTGGTGTTAAGCTACACAACTGAAATTGCAGAGGCCAATATTTAAGACTTGAAACAAAGGTATAGAACAGTTCCACAATACCCATCTACTCAGTCCTGGGGATAATGCACATTTTTAGCTGAAGCATACATTTGCTCTTCTCACATTTTGCCACTCAGAGCAAAGGCCTGGAGACATACAATATCAACTACCTATTTAAGTCTCAAACTGTGAATCTACAGATTCTTTGAGCATTTAAATCTAAGATCCAGATACAGCACTTCAGAGATTTAGCTCTCTAACTGAAATACCTGTCCTCAGCAAACAAATTCCATCCTGCATCACACATTTTCATTTTTATTTGAAAATAATTATGACTTATAATTCCCTTCTTCAGTTGAAACTCTGGAGAACATGTGGATACCTGCATCAAAACTGAAACTATATTCTCAAGAGAGTAAAGAATAACAAATAGCACAGAGCTGCTTAATAAGTTGCATGCTTGAATAAATTACTAGTTCAACTGACACTCACCTTTTTCCAGAATTCTAAATGAGAAGTTAGAGGGTCCATCTTGTGTTGAAGCAGGTAAGTTGTCTGCCTTGCTGTCTACAGGCTTCTGAGTAGCATTTGAGCTTTTTGGTGGTTCAGAGACTTCCAGTTCTTTCTGTGCTGTGTTCTGAGACGATGGAGTATTGCCTTCACTCTTTCTTGGTGGATTAAAGCTGAAGCCAAAGAGAGAACCAGTGGCTGAAGTATTTCCAAATGTGAATGTCTTTGACTTTTCATTACTGAAAATGCTCTTGACAGATTCAGATCCAAATACAAACTTTGGGGGAGAAACAACTGTTTTTGTTGGTGTTTCAGAAGTGTTTGACACCTCTGCAGCCTCTACAATTGCATCAGAAGTATCATCACTGTGGCTGACATCAGTTCTTTCTCTGGTTGTTTCTTCTAGCACAGCTACAGCATTTTTACCACACGGAGATTCCTTTGGTGTATTGGCACGAGAAGAAAGAGGTGTTATCAGTGTCTCTCTCTCTTGGGCATGCTTTGCTTCATCAAAGATTTGCTTAAATGAGTCTGCAACTTCTTGCAGCTTGAATCGCACAGCCAGAAGTTCTACTTTTCTTTCACCATCTGCAAAGTCACATGCAGTCCATACCCATGCTCTATCAGATCCTTTCATTTGTTGCATATTCATATCTGGTGTTATCCTATGATTGGCACAGAGTTTTAGTACCTGGTCCCTTCTCATTACTATACGCACTTGTTTGTTGTCGTAGTTCTGCAATATCTTGATATCCCCAATACCTCTCTCTTTCCACTGGTTTGCATCTTTATCATATCTGTAGAGCTTGGCTCTATGACTGAAGACAACTTGCTCGTTTTCCTCACCACTGGTCACTTCCACAAGATCAGGCAGAGGTACCACAGGTTCAAAGTACTGTCCATCTCTCTCCTCTTCTTGAGTAACATCAGAATCTTCATCTGTGCCTACTGATGTTCTGCTCTGATTCTGTTTGGCAGGAGATTTGGATGGGCTCAAAGCAGATTTAAAGCTGAAACTGAAACCAGTGGTAGACTCTCCAAATCTAAACAAATTTTTCCTTACAGGGCTACTTACAAGAGGTGATGCATATACAGAACTACTTACGCTATCATCCAATGCTTCTTCACGCAAGTCATAGTTATCCCACTCTAGAGCAGGGCCGGTGCTTTCAGCATGTGTCTTTATAACCGAATCAGAAGTACTGCTTGCACAAACAGGGCTTACATTTTCCTCTTCTGATAGTTTAGTTTTGTCATCTGTCAGAACAGTTTTGAGATCTTTTAAGCCACACTTCATCTCTTCTGCTCTCTGTATAAGCTGAGCTGTCCTGCCTGTATCAACAAGTTTATGGGGTGTCTGCAGTGGTATATCTAGTAGTAGCCTCTGACACTCTTCAAACTTCTGTTTGAACTCCTCAGCCTGCTCTGGTGTCTTGAATTTTGCTGCCAGATGCTCCAACTTTGCATCACCATCAGAGAAGTCATTGGCCATCCACATCCATGCTTTGTCTGAGCCAGACAGCTGTTTCAAGTTCATTGTTGTCGTTATCCAGTGATTTGCACACACCTTCAGTACCTGCTCACGCCGCATCAATATTCTTACTTTGCCATTAACTTCATTTTTAAGAATTTTCAGATTGCCCACACCACGTTCTTTCCACTGGCTTGTTTCTGGATCAAACCTGAACAGCTTTACTCTCTGGGAGTATAGCACCTTCTCATCTTCCTCTCCTGTAAATGGTTCTACTTTTTCAGGCATCTGAACTATAGGTTCAAAATGGATATCATCGCTGTCCTCTGTCTTATACACATCATCATCCTTCTCACCAAGGTCAGCAGATGTGTTTGCTTTGTGATCTGTTTTAGAACTTTGTGAAGAAAACAGCTTTTCACCTGCACCTGAAAAGCCTTTGAAGTTAGGGTCCTTTTTGCCAAACTGAAAGCCTTCCCTAGGAGTACTTTTTGCAAGCTCAGCAAAAGTAGAAGTACTGCTATTTTGCCCAAAAACAAAGTCACTTTTCTCCTTGTCTGTTGTTTCTTGAAATTGGAATCCAATTCCACTGTCTGAAGGCAATTCCTTTTTGTCTTTTTCATCAACGTTTTTTAAGAAACCAGTTGTACGCTCTTTGGACAGCTCATCTTTCTTAGTGGTATTTTTACTAGACTCCTGTATCCCAAATTTAAATCCACCCGCAGGCACTGGCATTGAAAAGCTAAATCCTTCCTTTGCAGACTTAGCTTCAGTATCAGAAGAAATCTGAAATGTAAATGGTGGTGTCTTACCTTGCTCAAGACCAAACTTAAAGCCTGTTCCCAACTGTCCTCCAAGTTCAGGTAACTTACTTTTCAAGCCAAAAGCAGGAGCTGATGAAGCATCACCAGCTGGCTTAACAGATGGATTTGGCATTTTGCAGGCTACGCAGGCTAGTGAAGAACCTTCATTCCTCACAAGACAAGTACTACAATCCCACTGACCTTCCTTTTTAGCAAAAAGTCCTTCAAAACCATTTTTCTGTGGCTTAGTTGTATCAGCAATGGATCCAAATCCAGGAGCAGCAGATGCCAGAACAGGAGGTATGGATGAGTTTAGTTGATTTTGAGGTTTTGGACTCTCACAGGAACAACAGTTGACATCTTTTGCTTCATTTCGGACTAGGCATGTGGAACAGTCCCACTGACCTTCTTTTTTAGCAAAAGCAGCACCCAAGTCATTTTGAATAGCCTTTGGAGCAATTGCTTGGCCAGATTTAGAGGAATTTTTTTGACCAGATACCACTGTGTTAGTTTTGTTTGGATTCTGGCAGGCAATACACTTGGAGGCAGTGGGTTCATTTCTTTCTGAACAGATACTACAGTCCCACTGACCTTCCTTTTTAGCAAAAACAGATCCAAATGTGTCCTGCAGTGTGTTACCACTCGCTTTGAAACTTGCTGAGCCAGTTAATGGGGTGCCATGGGTTTCCCACATACCTGGATTTTGACATGATACACAATTCTTTGCAGTTGCTTCATTTACGGCTAAACATACTTTACACTCCCATTGATCCTTTTTCAAGAGATGCTGCCCTAATCCACCAGAACAGGCTTGCTGAGCATCCTTTCCAAAGGAGATAGTAGTGCCAGATGCAATGGACGTAGCTGTAATGCTGCCTTTGCTGTCAGGTTCACTGCTTGCTCCATCTTTTGGGAACTGAAAGCCCAAGTTCATGGTCCCAGAAATGGTTCTGCTAGGTTCCTTGATCTCCTGATTTGATGTTTCTTTTGCAGTCCCACTGCTCTGAGCCACAGATGTGTCAGCGTTTGATCCCAAGGATTTTAAAATATTCTGTGCCTCCTCAAATTTTTTCTTGAAAAGCATTGCTTCTTCAGGTGTTTTAAATCTAATTGCAAGCTGTTCTGGTTTTGGCAATTCATCTGCATAATCTAAAGCATGCCATACAAATGACTTATCTGATGCAGCATTTGGAGTTAATTTCATATCAGTATTTATGTAGTGATTCGCACAGATTTTCAGCACTTGGTCCCGTCTCATTAAGAGACGAAATTTGCCAGATACTTTATGTTTCAGTATTTTCACATTTCCAATACCTCTTTCTTTCCATTCTTTAGATTCTGCATCAAAACGGAAGAGCTTGGCTCTGTTGCAGAAGAATTCTTCTTCATCTTCCTCACCAGTCTTCACTTCTATCTTATCAGGAAGTGGCACCACAGGATCAAAATGAGGCCCATCATCATCCTCATCTCCACCATGGGTGCTTCCTCCCTCTGTTTCATGACTTCTATTGGCCAGATCTGAATTTGAAGGCATAAATACAGGCTTGCTTGGTTCTTGAACACTAAATGTATCATTCTTCTCAAAACCCAGGTTTTTGTGTGCATTTTGTCCCATGTTTTCTCTAAGAGAGATGCCTGGAATATGTTTACTGCTAAAATTGAAGATATTTCTTGAACTATTTGTGGGATCGTTAACTGGCTTTTGCTCAATGTATCTATCATCCTGTAAAGGTTTATCAGATGTCAGAAGATCCAAGAGGCTTTCTCTACTATTAAAAGGTGCATTAAGAGGCTGGGGTGCAACTTGAGGGGGAGAAGAAAAAGTAAAGTCTCCATCATTAGACTTGAAGTTAGGTTTAAATTTAAAAGTTGTTGGCTGACTTGGCTGTGCTGATGTTGGCAGAGGTGTTTTCGATCCTTCTGCTGTTCCTGGCTGTCCAAATTTAGGCATTGCCTTTGGTTCTGCAGGCTTTAAAGTAGGTGGCGTGACTGAACGATTTGTGAAATACCCCGGTTTAGGCAGTGTTGGATTGGTGCTTGCCTGTGGAACACTGTAGTTGTAATAGTCATCAGCCGCACGAGGAGAAATGAGTGCAGTACCAGGAGAATCAAAGCGCAGAGGTGGGCCATACATTTCTTGGGAAAACATACAACCAGAAGTGTTTTGCAGAGGTGGTGTATGCATTGGTGGTGGTTGATAGGAATATATATGTGGCTGAGGTGTGAGTCGGTTCATGCCATAGACAGGAGGCTAAAGAAAAAGCAGAAAACAAGTGCTTTGCTTATGGCAACAGAGGACAAAATCTTACTGTGCTGGAGCCCACATAACATATGTTCTTAAAAGAAGGGTATGCTTTCATACAAGTATAAAATCAACTAGTTTTACCTTAGTTAAAACCGATGAGTTTAAAACTTGAAGAGCATTTGAGAACAAGCTCTGAAAAAGGGACACCATATGAGTGGATTTCTTTTCCATGAAAAAAAGGCTTTGCAAACCCCATTTTTTTTGCAACACCATTAAGGGGGCAAATAGTTAAGTGCTATCATACCCTGTGGGAGAAGTGTACACACATACAACAGATATTTTGCTGGCTTTTCCTCCCAAATGCCATATCCCAAAAATTAGGAGGGGAGACAAATTATCATTTTATTCCTAGCAGTTCACCAAATTCTACATAAGGAACTGCAATTACATTCAGCTATGTACAGAATCAAAACCAGTCAGTCATTTTCAGTAGCTCACTGGAAGAAGTTTAAGCAAATAAATTAATTCTCACCTTTGTTGGTGTTACATTGGTTGCAGCAGTTCCCAGAAGATACTGAGAGTTATAGGCAGGTGACTGGCTGTAGAACACAGATGGGCCAGTGGTAGCAACTAAAAAGGAACACCAGGAAAAGTTTACACTTGATCTTTTCTTGTTGTTTTCTACAGACTCTTCCCAGCAACCAGTTTTTAACTGTGAATCATTAAAACATTTTGGCATAGTTTTCAAGTCTTACTTGATTTAGCTAAGCATTTAGATAAAAATTCTCCAGCAACTTGCCTGTTAATGGAGCTTCATGAAGATTTTGTGCTCTCTGGTAACCATCTGGCATTGTATCTGTTCCATAGCTTTCAGCAGGCCACCGATGAGATGCATTTGTGTTAGAATTATTAAGTTTCATTTCTTGCATTTCATTCTGTTGAGACAGGGTGCCAAGCAAGAGTGTAAGTATCTATTGCATGGGTATTTGTCAAAGAAAATATAAGGCATGATCCCTACAATTTTGCTATTTAAAAGAATATTCAATATAGGAGGTGGGAGTGGTGGTAATCAAAAAAAAAACCCAAAAAACAAAAAACAACAAAACATCCAAACAGGAAGTGCCTGCCAGAATCATTCAAGATATGCCCATGGAGTACGAAGTACTCCTTCCAAAGCCAGTAAAAAACCCAGAAGCCAGTAAAAAACCCAGAACCAAGTGGATGAGAACCAAGCTGACAAAAGCAGAACTCTTTCTATGCACAGAAAGTCTCTTAGATGGGTTGACTCAGCACTCCTGTACAGGTCCCAAACAGGAACTTTTAAGCAGATGTATTTACTCTTGCACTCATTTTAGGCTGGTATTTATAGAAAATAATTCTAGGAACTGTAAGCCCATACTCTTACCACAAGATCCTTACCTAACTAAAAGAGCAATAGTTCTTTATTGAATATAGTGACAGTATTTTTACCTTTAAAGCTTCCACTTGCTGACAAATCATTTGAAGTATAGATTTGTGATCTTCTGCCCACTGAGGAGGTGTTTTCGGAGAAAGCTAGGAAAACAAAGTTAACTGATTTCATTTGAATTTTTCTCACAAGGTAACAATTCCCTGAAATAACAACTGACTAACATACCTTGTAGGTCTTAGTTGGCGAAAAAGAGAACTTGGTTGGTGATGGAGTGGAATGTTTCATTGCTGAATCTACAGTTCGTGAGAGACCATTTCTGAAGGAAAGACTTCCCTCTTCACCATTCTCGCCAAGTTCCTGGATCACTGTATCTAACACTTCCCTCACAGTTTCAATAGACACCGGCAACTAGAAAATTATTTGGAACATAAGTCAGGACTACAATTCTCCCTCAGAACAGGACAAACTACATTCAGAATTCTGGCTGAGCAATTCACAAGTTTTCCATTACATAAACACTGGGTTTTTTTTCAGCAAAACTCTGTATTTGTTATAATTCACATCAGAAAACAATTCACACAAACAATTACATTTTTTCAAACTATCAACCTCTACAAAAATACAGTGGCAAAAGCTATTTGTTTACATTAAAGCTTTCATCCACAGGGTAGCCAGGATACCACATGATCTGTTAGGTTACAGAAGTTACTCAGAATTTAACTTGCCTTACTGCGAAGCCTGGTCTAAATAAAACTAACCTGAATGCAAAGGATTTAATTTTTAAACAGTAACCTAAGTCACTGCACGCCCTGGAACAAGTTCTTAAAGCAAGAATTACTTACTTTCTCGGTTAATGACACATCTGAAGAGCTTTCTGCAATAATCTTCATTAGATAATATTTGGCTTTAAGAAGGTAAGTTTTGTGCTCCTCATGTTCTTCTGGAAGCATGACATCATTTTCTATCTCTTCTGCTTTTCTTTGGAAAATCTAAAGAACAGCATATAGACTGAATAGTATCAGTCAGAAAGAAACTGAATAAAGAGAAGCATTTCTGGGTAATGCAACTTAAACTTACCAAGGCAAGATTCCAGTACGAAACCACATTCTCAATGGCTTCAAATGCTAATAAAGCATCATCAGTTTTGCCATCAACTGCATCCAACATAGCAAATGCTATATGTGCCTCTTCTTCATATGCTGCAACCTGAAAGACCTACAAATACAGTGAAGGACAATTTATACCTAACAATGGAATGGCAACCTTTTTTCCTTTTTAATACAGGGAAAATTCTTTTTCAAGACAGGTGGTACTGAGGGTGTTCAGTACCTTCACCATTTAAACACCATTTTAAAGGTAAAACCAAAGTTATAAAGAGAGAATTTTCCCCCTTTATAAAACACTATCACCAAATCTCATATTTAAGAGTTTCATAGTAGTAACAACGTGGAATCGTACAAGGTAGACAAAAATCCCACAACTATGTACGTTTCTGACACAGACCCTCTCTTCAGCCTTGGCTCAATCAATCTATACCTGAATATCTACACTATGAAAGTGTTTGAAGAGAGGATCAGTAGGTTCAGAAATACTCCTCTTCTTTTTGATAGTTTCCAGCATGGGAAGGACCTTCTTCCAGTAGTAGACACTTCGTCCAATATATTCCTTCTGGTCATAGAAAGAGTTAAGGTTAATTCCCTGGTGAAGAAAAGGGAAGAGAAGCACATGTTATTTCAAGAAATTCAAGTCAAAATGCTATTCCTACACATCTTTCTCCTATTTCCTTTAGGAGTTCCAAAGCCCTTCTCTGACACTAATCAGAGTAGCTATGTAAAGTAACATACATGTAGAAAATAACGCTACAGTTTAAGACAAGGGTACTTCATAGAGTGACTAGAGCAACAAATGTGCATCTGATCCCCCATCCCTGAGTCTGTTCATAGTTTAGAAAATAGAGAAAAACAGTATGGCTTCCATACATTTTAAAATAATCTCAGCTTACTGTTTTCTGCAGGCTTTTTGCCCAGTGTATGATTAAGGCAGGTTGAAGGCCATGCTTCTCCAGTGTTCGCAGAGTACTTATGCCATGCTGTACAATAAGCCTCAGCTTTGCTGCTGTTCCTGGTCTGAATATCAGAAGAAACATTGCTGCATTAATATCTTCTGGTTTTCATCTGTTCACATACTATTTACTTGATGAATACAGTCTGTGGCTTAAGTCTTAATTTCCCTCTAGGTTAGAAATGTGTTGTTAGAAATGAAAATTCCAATTTTACAAATCTTTCAAGCATAACAAGTGCCTAGTATAACAAAGCTTCAATGTTCAAAACATGTCCAAAAAATTAATTTTACAAGAATCTATTGGGACCAATCCAAGCTGCTGTAGCAGATGCTCCCTAAAGGCTTGACCAAACATTTCCAAACTGAAAAAGCCTTACACTGACTTTCTTTGAAGAAGAGTACGAACAGCATCCCACCAGGATCTTTGCTTTTCAGTATAGAGTTGTTTGCACATTGGCAATGGTAAGAATTGAGGTTGATGTGCTCTGTAGTGAGAATTAAACTTCTCTTGCAGTTGTAAGTTGCTAGTGAATACCACCCCAAGTAGGAATACCTGTTTTTATAAAAATAAATAAAAGTTATTAATTACCAAAAAACTTGATTTGTATGGTACATTAAAGAACTTGGAAGTTCACTTACTTCAAGGTCTAACAGGCAAATGGATTCAGGTGCATCTGTCTCAAGTCTTGATGTTTCCTGGGGCAGGTGAAAAAGCTGCTTTAGCCACTTGCGCATGGGGGGTAAGACTGACATGGAGTTCCACTGCAAGCCAAGCCACACAAGGTGCTGGAGGCTGCCATTGTGCAACCGAACGGCCCCTATGAAAAAACAAGGTTGGATGCACATGTCAACTTCCTACAAGTCCTCAATACTCCTATCCCATCAAAGCTGGGTTTCACATTTCACTGTCAGAGCAGCCAAAGATACTTTACAGACCAATGAGCATCAAGATTCCTGTTTTCACTTATGAAGGATTACAAACTTCAGATCAGATTTAGATTGTTTAGACGAACACATCAAGTTCATCTAAGTGCCCAAAGGCATCAACTGCTTCAGCTTCTGAGGGGATGACACTTATCATTTTCATCCTCACCTTATTTAGTCCAACAGATAACTAGTTTTAGCAAGCCTATTTACTTCTCCAAAAATCCTTAAGGAATTATTGAAGAAGCATTTCTTTACAGTGCCATTAAGTATAAGTCTTCCTATGACCTTAAGATAACTTTGGACAGCTATTCCAGGTGTTTGTCTTTTGTTGCAATACAAGAATTTGTGTACCAGAACCTTATTCAGAAGTATTTGCAGAAGAGGTTCTGGTAGACAAAGCTGTGCTGAGTTCCAGAAATTAACACTTCTTACCAATATCGTATTTATGAAGTTCCATTTGCACTGGTGCTTGTGTACTGACATTTCCAATGTCATCTGTGCCGATAAAAGACCTCTCCCTAGAAGCTCCACTCTCAAACAGGCTATCAAACAATGCAAATGAACCACTCTTGTTTGCAAATGATTCCACGATCTCTTTAAAGAAGTCTTGCTTGCCATGACTTAAGTTCAGCAGCATATGACCTAGAAAACAAAAACATCACTTCACATAAATAAAGCAGTGAACACAAGGAAAGTAGTATTTGCTACGCTGGACTGCTCTTTCCTACTGAAGGCTGGATAGGAATCAGTATTTCCCCTTATGAAACCTACAGACTGTTCAGGTATGTTACATTCTCCCTGTAATTAGGTCAGTGTTTCAGCACATAGGCTTTCCAAGCTTTTAGTGACAACAATCCCAAGGCATTTGTAAATCCAGTTTTTCATGAAAACATAGCCCTGTTACCATAACTATTCTAAGGGCATTGCAACTGACCTTAAAATAAATAGCTGTAATACAAGCAGAAGTTTGCATTAATGAAATCCATTCTGAAGTAAATTAATCTGATGTCTAGTGGGTTTATCTGTTTTCATCTAGGCCTTCTAAGAATTCTGTAGATTGAAACACTGTCTATACATGTCAGCAAAAAGAACAAAGCTGATGAAGAAGTGAAAGGATGAAAAGATCAGGGAAACGAACTAATAGTTTCTTTCCCTCTTGGGGCTAACAATACTTGCAAAACAGTATTGGCAGGCAGAAGCCATTTCCAGCAGATTTAATAGACAATAAAAGCTAAATTCTACCTTAGCATGCTACAAAGTCAAAGAGGAGGAAAAAATCCAGCTACTATTGAAACAAATAGAATACACTCTACCAGCATGCTTAAGAGGAGAAGAATAAGTGTCAGAACCAAACTACTGTTTTGTTTTACATATGTAGTCAGAATCTCTAAGGTTTTACTGCATATTGGAGTGATAATGTGAGAAGATATACAAATGTGTTCTTTAACAAATCACTTAGCCTTTACAGTAACTCTGCAGCACTAATTTGGAACTATGCAGCTATTTTTATTACCAGACTGGCTTTTTCGATCACAGGCCAACATTTCTAGCACATCTTGTCCGGTTTGATCCCCCTTTATTAGTTTTGACTTTGGTTTAGGAACCTGGTGAAGTAAGGAGAAAATTGTTACAGGTTTTTCCCAGTAAGAGCAGAACATTTAAATGAATCTTAGAAATTACGAAGCAAGCGTCTTTCTAGCATTAGGAAACTATAGGAAAACAGGCGTTATTCATTTTGAAACTACTGCGTCACATATATTGGGTTGTGGTTCTGTGTGGGGTGGGTGAAGAGAGTAGAGAACCCACCTAAAGCCCACAGATGTGCAATTATAGCTATTAAAAGTAATATTAAAGTATACACAAGAGCAAGTAATACCTGCAATGCAAGCAGTGGGATAAAAAGGATAGTCAAGGCAAAGAATTCATAAACCTTGATTTTTTAAATTCTGCTGTCTACCCAACAAGTATATGGGAACTATTCAATTCCTCTCCTTCCCTCCCTACAGGAATAACACTCAACGTGTACTTGCTGTATTATGGAAAAGGGAATATACTGCAGGAAATAAATGCACTAACATTTAAGAATCAGGTTACTCTGGCAAGGGGAACATTTGAAGGTATACTTTTACCCTATTCGTGTCTTTTGAAACTTTTAAGTAATTGTGAAACAGGAGGGTTTGCTGAGTGAGGACAGAGCTCTCCTTTAGATACACAAACACTAGTTTATCTCAGGAATACAGGAGTTCAACACATGTACAGCAAGAACATTTCAAGAAACACATCAACTAAAGGAGTAGCCTGAAAAATCATTTACCTGGAAACTAAGAAGATAACACAATGCTGCTAGTTCAGACATAGCTCTCCACTGTGCCTCGCTGTCTTGGGCCATTTTCAGCAGCAAAGTTCCGGCATGCAGGTACAGCTGTCCTTTCATTTCCACATAGGTACGAGACAACTCGTCAGCAGCACTCACATATGGTTTCACTGACTGAAGCGCACGATCAAAACTAAAATGCAGAGAAGATTCATTCTAAACAGTCCTGGTAAAACCTATAGCAGGTGATTTTGGTTCATGCTATTTAACTGTGAATCAAGTAACTTCATGAGTCAATGGTAAGTACCGTTTCTATTTCTTAAACCCAAGTCTCTAGAAAGTACAATCCCCTCAAACTTCCAAAGCTCTCAAGTTTGAGGTAAAACACAGTAAATATTACCTAGATACTTACAGCCTTCTTCATCACATTTTTGCAGAGCTACATTCAAAACTATTCTCCTGAACCACATGCATCAACTTGTTCACTACTGCAGATTTAGAGACATACAGGAGGTATTATTCACTCTGCCCTTTCTTTTCATTCATTTATCAGAAACGTCCAAAACACTGTTCAACAGGCTCTTCAAAAATAGAAGGTACTGAAGAAATTCTAGTAGCTGTAGGTTACTATACAATCACCACTCAGGAGAGGCTTTCCAGAAAACAGTTAAAACAATTTTTCCATTACCGGACATGACTATAATGGCTGTTAGCATTGCCATGATCTGGAAGTCCTTCAGATGTAAACATGTCAAAAAGCTCTAACAACTCAGGAGCAGAAAACCCAAGATGGTCAATGTTAGAGGAGAAAAATTAAATAAAACATACTTGGGTATTAAATATTCCTCATCCATTCTGTAGTGCTTCGAATACTCAAGCAAGATTAACAGACTCAAGAAAATTTTTACAAAACGCAATATAACAGCTATTGCATTACTGAGGAACAAAGGTAAGTTAGTAAAAATTAGTAACAAAGGGAAGATAATAGCAAGAAAGAAACACAGACCTTAATTATTGACTACAAATACTATTTTGTACTACTCTAGGTGCCCCAAAGATGGTAAGCCTTTAAGTCAGTTGTAACACCACCAATTTTTTCTGAAGGAGGCTATTCTTACTTCAGGTGGTTTCCTCCCTCCCAACCGTACTAGATACACAAAGTTCCTCATTACTCTAGTCTCCTGTGTTAATTAAGAATAAAATGACTAAGACAAAGTTGATACACAAGAGGCAGTTTTAGCTTTTCAGTTTGACTTTTTTTTGTTGCTTTGTTTGAACTGGAATTTTTTGGGTGGGTGGTTTTTTTCAATTGTCTGGGAAATCTGCATTAGTCAATTGCTGAAGTACAGAACACGTTCTAACTGAAGCGAAAGAAGGTACAATGATAAGTGACCCAGGATATAAATGGAGTCTTCTCCATGGCTGCGTACTGACCATTCAAATATCCCTCAGAAGACAGTCTGGGGTTCACACCCAGTTAAGAACTGTTCTTAGTGGCCAGTACAGAGAATCTCCTCTCCCATCCGAAAACAAGAAAGCTGTGAAGCAGAAACTTGGCAGATATTATGTTCACCCCAAACAATTCTCAGAGGGTTTTTTCTTACTACAGAAAAGTTTAAGCAGTACCTTTCAAGTGCCTCTCTGCATTCCTGAACATCTCTAGAAGAAAGTGTCAGTTTGACAAAGCTGGAGTAGGCCAGCAGATGATCTTTCTTGATAGTTCTCCAGTTATTTTTATCAGTCTCCAAGTCTTGTAAAGATTCCAGATATTCCTAAAGAAGAAAGTTCATCACAGGATAAGGAACAGTCATCCTTCCATGAAGGCAAGGGCAGTACTTCTCCAAAACACACTAGTAGCATTTATTGCATAATCCAGTTTCACAGGTGAGACCTTAACATATTCTTCAGCAGCAAAGTTCCAGGGAACTATTTGCTTGAGCAATTTTATCCCTAATGGAACTGCTGTGTCTAACTCAGCTTTTGAAGTTAGAAACTCAATAGCTCTATAAAGTTTAAATTTTAGGGAGAAAATTCCAATTTAAAAAAAACCACAAGAAGTATTTTGTAATTCCACTGGTTTCAGCAGACTTGCATTTGAAGGAGTTAAATCCCTTGAGAAATAGCTGTCACAGTAACGACACTAAAAGAAATAGACCAGGTAAAAAGATATGGAAGACTATCACAGGATCAAAATATGATTAAACACCTCAAATGTCTCTATAACACAGGAACACCATTCCAAGCTTGACTGCAAAGGTATTCTCTTCTCTGCCTCCTGACAATGGAGCACAGCATCTTTCAATCTGTTATTTGAACGGTAGAGCGCAACTAGTCTGATGTTGATGTAGACATCATCTGGTCTTGCATAAAGTTCTGCTTGAATCAAATCAAAAAGCTGATTCCACCCATCTTCACCTTTACAGTCCAGTAACTTCTCCTGTTAAAACATGAAGGCAACATGTTAATATTTCATTTCCCACATGAGTCTTTTGAGCAACTACAGTACCAGACAAGTTCTTTCTTCCACTATATAAATCACATCACTCAAACTACAATTATCTTAATAGCTTCCAGGTATTACATGAAGTTTGATGAAATACTCAAATATTTAAAAACATGGGTAACTATCAGAGAAGAAAATCCTCAGAAGAATTTGCCTCTTATGAAGAGTAAGAAATGGTTCTCATATCATTTGGTTCAATGACCGCATCCCTTGCCATAGGCTACCTTGCCTAAAAAAAACCCAGACACCTTGAGACTTCAATGTGGCCACTGCCCAGCTACACAAAATTAATATACCTGTGCAAAACTGACATTGCATGGTTGGAAGTATTAGCACAGTATTTGAGAATTACAGCATTTCTCACATTCTGCAGAAATGATCATAATACAGATTTTAAAACAAAAAAGCAGTGTAAAGCAAGAAAGTCCGAGTTCACAGGTCAGCTACCTTCCTGCAAGTGACATAAGAGAAAGAACAAGTGATGCCTATCTAGTCTAACTTCTTGATTGTAAAAACTAACAATTTTTCAGCATTTTGGAAGAGGATTAAACTTGAAACATTAGAAATGGCATGAAAGCATGCAGTTGGCACCTTTCTTGAAAGCTGGAAAAAAATGTCAGACTAGAAAAACTGTAACATCTAGTTGCTTTAATATTAAAGATTCTAAAATAGTTTGGCCAGAAAGAGTTTTGCTTGAGGTGACATGCAAAAGGCACTTTAGTCAGATGCTGGAAGTTTGTTCAAGCCATACAGTAGAGGAAATTTTGCACTTACCTTTAACCTGTAAATAGCAGGACTCCCAGGAAAGAGCTTCGCAGCTCTGTCAACCCAGTATTTTGCTCTCCCATCAGTAATGTCATTATTGCACAGTAACTCTGCAATCTTCAATACGAGATCTTTCTGTGTTGGGTTCAACTCCACAGAACGCTAGTTTTCCCCACGCACACAGCAGTTCAAAACAAAAAAAAAAAAAGGCAGCTTTAACTTATGATCCATGTAGAACAGGTAAGAGTTAGACTCCCACAAACATACCCAGCTATTCAAATGAGTTAAATCTGTAAATACAGAATATATAAGAAAAGCCTTTCTACATGTCACCACCAGTTTATAGCACCCAGATGGAACTGCTGAAACTCAGAAAAGCGTAAGAGAAATAATGCAAAAGCCATCCCCTCTGCATCTACCGCTACCTGCTGCTATACATGGACAGCAGGACTACAACAACCTCTAGTCCAGCCAGGTGTAAAAGCTTTAAAAAAACCAACTGACACACAATTTAAGAAGTGTAATAGCACTTCACAGAGTTGTATTGGCCAGACTTCTGAGCACGTCTTTCTCTCCGAAACCAGAACAAAGGCAATCCGAGTGGAAATTTGACATTTATATGCCTGCCTAATGAAAATTAGATTTGTCCCTCCCTTCTGCACCTGCCCTCTTCAAAACCAACCAACCAAAAAACACAGGCCTACAGTCTTCTAGTAGCACCTAGATTCCAGTTGTCATCACACTTCACATTACAGGATTCTACAACAGTAGCCCAAGAGGCAATGCACGACTTGAGGAAAATTTAACAGCAGGTAGCACAAAGATCAAGTCCAGAGGAGAAAACAAAGAAGCAGCTGCAAAATATACTACAGAAGCAAGTGATATCAAGCGAAGAATCTTCTTTGCAGTGCTTCATGTGCTTTCCACTGTCAAATGCATATGACAGTTTTCCCAGGAGCATGTTTTCTTCAATGGGTTTGAGAATGTTCAGCACAGAAGAATTTTAGAAGTCCATTTATAAAGGAATAAAGCAGGACATTAGGGGTCAGTGTAGTACTTACCTTGTAACATCCAAAAGCTTTCTCTATGTTGTCCTCCGCCTCATAAATTTGTCCAAGAAATCTGTGTGCTTTGGGATCTCTCTCTTGTACATTGAGGTATGTAGATATATATCTATGAAGGGGCAAAAAAGTCAGTTACTTGACCAATATTTTTCAATAATACACCCCCTCCCACCTGAGCCATAACGGCAACTTAATCTGCCATACAGGACGCAGAGACATATTTTCTTCTAGATGCTTTGGCCAGACCACACAGAAGTATAAACATGTTTTGTTCCAGACACTTTGTGAGAACCTTTAAGTAAGCAGCAACATAGTTTATACCTGTACAAATGCTACTTACTCACCAGCCAGTATTTCTGTTTATTAAAAAAAAAAAAAAAAACAAATGCAGGAATTTGCAGAAATCATAAGACAACTTAACAGAATGAGGTAAAACCAGCCAATTCAGCCAGGTAAGTTTTTTCAGTACCACATAACTAGTCTTCTTTTAAGTTATTGTTTTACAAAGATTTAAATAGCACTCAATAGCCACATTTACTGCTAGCTTAAAGCAGAATGATACTCATCTTGGTTTCTCTGGTCTATTTCATATAAACAGCTTTCCTCTTACCCTTTAGAGAACAAAAAACAAATGTCCATCAATGCATGTTACCTTTTAGCAAGTTCATATTCTTTTATTTCAAAATACAGCTTAGCAAAGAGGAATCCTTTCATCGATTTCTGAAGGAGAAAAACCATGACAAACAGACTTTAGACATTTGGTACTTCAAAAGTAATTCCCTAAAGAGTGACCTTTCTTTTCAGCAATGCCTAATATTCAAGTGACTGAATTTGACAATTCATTACCAGATCAAATTCACTCATCATATATAAGGGTTTGTTTCTGAAAGATGTAGATTTAAGAATGAAAAGAATAAAAGTTTTTGCTGTAAAAAGTTACTATGAAAAGAGAGACTACAAGAGAAGAAAGCAACAAGCCTTTATACACGTGTATTTCATACACAACTCATTAAAGAGAGTGGAAGAATGGGGTCACCTACATTTAGTTTATTCCTTTGCAATGCAGCAAGGAAAAAAGATATTCTACAAATCAAGAGATATTTTACAAATATCAAAAGATATTCTACAAATCAATCATCTGTCATTTAGCCCTTCTGTAGTGTACTGTCATTAGAGAGTACTGCTGAAGTATACTTGAGAAAACAGCAACTTTTGCTTAAGTCATTCTCAGTTTGGGCAAGAAATGCATTTATGCAGTAGTTTATTTCTGACTAAAATCACTTTAACATACACACTATATAAGCAAAAGATTAAACATCTCCAAAGGTATTTTTTAGGAGGTAGAAAAAGGAAGTAACAAAGAAGCCAAGATGGCAGAAGCACAATCAGGAGGAAAATAGAAAGGAGGCAGTTAAAGAACTGACAAAGTTACAAGCAAAATGGTAGAAGGAATGCAGACAAATGTACAGCTTGAGCTCTCAATATCAGTTCAAAAACAGATTTTGCTTTTGAACCAAGAAATACTGGAGCTAGTTACATCTATGATTCCAAACAAGCGTGCACATTTTGAATTCACTTGAATTACGAGTCTCCCTCCCTCTCTCACCACCATTATTCATGCAAAGTTTTAAGAAGCAGTTAAAAATGAAAGGAGGCCTCCTAGGATACTTCAAAGTTCCAGACTGTATTTTTGATGCCTGCTATAAAATGGAAACACTGAAATATGTCAGAGTGGAGCTGCATTTTGCATCTCCTTTTAAACATGGATGAATAAAATCCCCAAAATAAATGCTCTGCAGCCTTATAAGCATCCCCCTCCTTAAATCAACATAACACGACCATCAGTAACATTTTCCACCAATGACTGTGCTTATACAATTAGTTGTAAGCATTACTTATTTTTAAAAATTCCCAAACAGGTAAATATGCACCAGTTGGTCTTAAGCACAACAGGAGATGATTTATTTTGTTGTTGAGCTCAGCAGGAGGATCAAAACAATTAAACACCTATGATTCCGAAAGTCATGCCCTTGACTTTGCCTGCCCTAAACAGCTCCCAAATCAATTACGCCACAGAACAACTTTGATATTGTTGGGAAAGAGATACAAAAAATGATGATGTACACAAGTCCTGCATAAAGGCCCTACTGCATAATGGTGAACATGGATGTATTCACACTACACAACACAGTGCTGAATATTCTAACTTAAAAAAAAAAAAAAAAGACTAAAAAAAAACAATTCAGAGCAGCAGAACAGGATCTTTCAGGATTAAACTGCTCCCATGAATTGCATCAAACTGCTCCCTGTAATCCTTTTCCAGATATAATGAAAAATGGTAACAAGTCAAGTAGAGTTCCTTATCCTTCTGTCCAGTTACTAAACACAATAGAAAGATTATATTTTCCCCGTTCTTCCTCTCTTAATACTGCTATAAAGTCAAGAATATTAATGAGACAGCACATTAAAGAAAACTGAAGGTGTTTCTCATGTTCCTTGTTTAGATTCTCCTGGAGAAACAAAACTCAGGAAACACAGGAACTAAACTCTCAAAGAACTGAAGAGCTCTGTGCTCAGAGAACTGGTGGACTCTTTAAAATTAAACTAGGGCTTACCAGCTGCAAAATACAGAGGCACAGCTCTGATAAATCACTGCTCCCTGTTAGGGAAAGCACCTCCCAGTACAGGAAACCTCTTGGCCCTTCCTCACAGCTTCCCCTACCTCACGCGATTTCAGAGACCTTCAGTAAATATGCGCTCAAAAATACTCCCAAAGACACTATAACTCACAGAATAATAAAATAGTCAGGAATGGAAAAGACCTCTGGAGATCATCTAGCTCAACTCCCTCCCAAGGCTCGGTCACCTATGGCAGGTGATAAAGGAGCGCGTCCAGGTGTAGTTTGAGTGTCTCCAGAAACACACCCCTCCAGAGAGGGATGCTGTTTCCTCTTACCGCCACGAATAAGGACGGGCTAAGCATACTGAGCCCCAGCACCCAGGCGTCCGGCTCGGCGGGGCGCCCGCAGAGAGCAGCCGCCCCCCGGCCCGTCGGCGCAGGGGCTGGCGAGGCCTCTCGGCTGCGCGTGGGGCGGCGGCCGNCGAGGCCGCACTCACCTCTCTGGGGGACGGAGCTGCGGCCTGCACGGAGGCGACGTAGCGCTCCACCTCAGGCTTCGTACGCCTCATCATGGCGCCGCCGCGGCGGCGGGGCCCGCGCCCTGCCTCTCTCCCGGCGGAACGCGCTTTCCCGGCCGGCCCGGCGGCCTTCGCCCGGCGCCTGCGGAGGGGAAGGAGGAGCGAAAGAGGAAGGAAGCGCAGGAGCGACGCGGCCTCCGCGCGTTACGCAAGTTCCCGCTCAGCCGTGCGGCGCGCGCAGCCTGGGCGCGTGCCCGGCTCCCGCCCCATACAACGGACGGGGGGGCGGGGCCTGGCTCGGCCGCGCATGCGCACGGGGAGGAAGCCGGGGTCGAAACTGTCATGGAAAATCGTTTGTGAGAAACGAAGTTTTAGCATTTTGTCACCTAAAACTATAATAAACTTACCTCATTAATATCTAACAATATATTCGGTGATAATATATTTATCACCTAAATAATATGCTATATGTATATATATTTATGTATATATCTATCTATACCTACATTTATATCTATATATATAAAAACCAAATTTTTACCTGAATATGTGTAACAGTTCTGGTGCCCTCACCATAAGACGGATATGGAACTGTTGAAGCAAATCCATAGGAGGGACACGAGGTTGATAAGAGGACTGGAGCATCTCCCCTATGAAGACAGGGTGAAAAAGTTGGGGCTGTTCAGCCTGGAGAAGAGGCGGCTGAGTGGAAGCCTTCCAGTATGTGAAGGGGCCTGCAGGGGAGCAGGAGAGGGACTCTTTGTCAGGAACTGTAGTGATCACACAAGGAGTAATGGGCACAGGAACTGTAGAGATCTCACAAGGAGTAATGGGCACAATTAAAAGAGGGGCAATGTAGATTAGATACTAGGAAGAAATTCTTCACTGTGATGGTGGTGAGGCACTGCCACAGCGTGTCCACCGAGGTTGTGGATGCCCCATCCCTGGCACTTTTCAAGGCCGGGCTGGATGGAGTCCTGAGCAACCTGGCCTAGTGGGAGGTGTCCCCCATGGCAGGGGCTTGGGACTAGATCTTTAAGGTCCCTTCCAACCTGTTACAGTCTATGGTTATACTTTGTGGTTCAGAGCAGCTATGAATTTCATCCATAAGCATAAGGGCCTTCTTACTGAGATCCAATGCTCTAGGAAATGAGTCTCCAAATATTGTAGCAGCTGTGGTGAGAAACCCTTTTTTTCCAGGCACTGTGAATATTATAATTAAACAATTAAGCTCTAAAGCGCAGCTGGGAACATGTATTAAAAGATGGACCAGCAACCCTCAAGGCAGAACAGATTTGCAAATTGTAGTTGTACAGGTTTGGTGGCTCGAAGATGGTGGCCCTGTGGTGAAACTCCCAGCAGGAAGCCTCAGACTGTACTCACTGGCATTAGCCATTTTTCCTGCCAGTTCAGATGCTTTGGTCAAAATGAGGCCACTGGGCCGTGTCTCTGAAGAAGTGTAATTAAAAATTTCTCCAGTTCTCAATCTCAGACAACCCACTGAGCATCCTGCTACACATAAAATATACTGACAGCCCCACAGCTCTTACCCTCCTTGCAGGCAAAATAAGGAAATATAGCCAACTTTTTCTTTTAAGACCAGCAACATCCATGTAAGACCTTGACTGAAAGAATTAATCATCTCTTTTATTCTTTCTTCTATTAATGGAAATTCATCTAGACATTGGATTTAATTCCAACAAAAAAATTTTTTTTTTTCTCTGTACCTTTTAATGGTGTGTCTGCAGCTGGAGTTACCAAACAATTTATTATCTGCACCTGCCAGGCTAAATAATAAAAGTGTTGGTGCTGGTGCACTGGAGTTTACTCAGCTCCCTGGAGGATATTACTGCTCTTCAGCTGAAGGGAGATTGCCTTCATATAGACCATGTCCAGTACTTTGGCACTGGTTGCTGTCTCACCCATCCCTGTGGAAGCGGCACCCCCCATGGTATCCCTGGTGGTCACAGCACCGGGCAGGACAACATTGCCTCGAGAGCTGTCTCTGCAAGCTCACTGTGCTCAGCTCCCTACTTATCCATTGGAACTGAGCACAGGATGTGTCACTGCCAGCAGCAGAAGAGCTCTACGCTCAGTTTCTCCCCCTTACAGTGACATCCACTGGGCTTTCTGGAGTGCTCCTTACTGCCAGCCTAAGCAAGTTTTCTAAAGGAGTCTCTCTTGCCCATGCATAATTGATCCATGCAGCAGAAAGGGGCAAAGCTTCTGATGCATCCATTCCCAAATCCAAGGCTCACAGACTCTTGTAGGGATTGTAAGTAGAAAAACAGTAGTAGACTCTGCCTTTCAGGAAAGTATGTGCAGCTATGCAAAATATTTATAATACTGTTGGGTCAGGAAGTGAGCTTCAACACCAGATGTGTAATTGTCCAGGCTGCCTAATTGCTAGCTTGCTCCCTGGCTCTGCTTTGCAACTGCCTTTAATTAATCCTCTTCATGACAATGTCCAGGGGTATTATTCCAATGACAGTTCATGCCAAAAGCAGCTCCCAAGAGAGCAGTATGGATTTGGGGAACTCTCCACTTGAGATAGGACTCCAGTAATAATATTTTCACCATGAGGGTGATGAAAGACTGGAACATATTATCCACAAAGGCCTGTAAAATCTGCTTCCATGGTGATGTTCACAGTTTGTTCAAGCAAGACCTGTTGTGATCTAACTCTGAAGTCAGACCCACTCTGAGTGGATGGCTGGGCTAGCTCATCTCTAGTGGTCCCTTCCAACCAACATTTTTCCATGCTTCATCAGGCCTTGAACCCTCAAGTACCCCAAGATGCTTTCAGCACCACATTTTGGGGTCTGATGTACACAAGTTTGAAACAGAATCTGCTGCCTTGGTGAACTGTAGCACAGCATTCACCGTCAGGAACTTGGAAATGGGAAAACCCACCCTGTGTGAGGCCCCAGGGCTACCAGAGCGGAGAGGAGATCTGAGGCCACTGTGCTCAGATGGATGTAACCCTGAGCAATGTGGATGTGAGCCAGGTCTTGCCATTTAGCCTCAGGGCTCATGACCCTCCCAACTTTGAGCAATAAGGCTGGGCCCACATAGGCTGAAGAAGAGATAGATGTACAGTCAGCGTAGCATGAAAAACCTAGAAGTGAATTATAACTTCAGGAGGAAGCATTGCTGAGTATGGTCTACCGAATCCATGGCATAGTTCAAAATCCTAACAGGGCTACTGTGCTAGTTATGTAAACAGGTTTTGAGGGACATGGTCAGAAGATATCCAGAAGAATCAAGCTATTCTTTATGAAACAAACTGTTGTTTCTTTTATGAACCTTAGAACTACCTACAGACATATATGCCTCTAGGAAAGGCATATGTCTCCTTTAAATCAGGGTAATAAAGAAAGATTTACATAGTCACAGGTAAAGCTCAGGGAAACAAGAGAGCCTTACGACTTTCCCACTCATGTAAAGTATTTATTTTCAGAGATGCAATACAGGGTTTAATAACATGGCCTTTATTGATGACACTGGAAAGCAGATGTTATAAAGTAATGAATTTTTCATACACAGGAAAGAAAATTTTACTTCCTGTTATGTAATTACATAAAATCTGTTTAAGTCACTGATGTACAAAAAATAAAAACAAATGTTTGCACACTTCGTACCATCAAGAAGACCTAAGTAACTGTATTTTCTACAAGAAAGGGAAAAATAAATCAAATTTGCATGGACAGAAGTCAATAGTATAAAACAATTAAACGTATGTTATAAAGAATTTGATTACTTGTAAGCTCAGTCCTTGAGGATGGCTAAAGAAGTAGATCCTAGCAGGATCAAACCTTGCATATTTACACTCAGAGGTGTAAAAGTAATATTGCCAGTTAATTGAAATACGCATTTTCAGTATTGTTCTGAAAATCAGTGAAGTCTAGAAGCTAAATTTTTAATTTAGATGTTCACATTCCAAATAAAATGCTTCTTGCATCCTGTATAATTAAGGCAAAGTATGTTATCCTTTGAAAATACCTTCTATATAGTTTCTGCATAAAAATATGAAATAAAAAATAAAACTATATATATTTAATGGAACACTGTTATGTATGGTCCAGCATAATAAGGCACAAAAAGTAAATAGAATGCAAAAGCATATATAGAAGTTAATGTGTTATTTTAAGTGGAATATAGCAAAATTCAAGTAGTTCTGAGTATGCTCATTTCTTGCAATAGGAATACATTTCTTATATAAGTATCTCATGCTAAGCCTGATGTAGAAACATTCATCATTTAAGCATAATCTATCAGAAGTAGGTAATTTGTACAGTGGCTGTATTTAGAAAACTGATAGTTTTCAAACCATCTGAAACAAGGCTCCTTAATATCACTTGGTCTAAAATACAAGAGTGAATTTTTCCATGAGGCAAAGTATATTGGTTTCCTGCCCAAACCACTTGAGTTGGGCAAGTTTTGGCTGCATGCTTAATACAAAGGTTAATATTTTCACTAACGTAAATGACAATACATTTCCCTAAAGTTGGACACATTTGCAAAGTTTGTTTTCACAGGTGGTCTTCACAAGCAAATTTTCTCTCTCTGAAAAGTTACGCAGAGAGTTAATGTATAGAATGGGCCACCAACATCAGTACAATGGCATTATTAGTCAGAAACCTTTCAGGTGAGCTGGTATTTATTTTGGAAGTATGGTCTGTTTGTCAACAAGTAAGCATACATGTATAGAGCAGACAGAATCTTAATATATTTTGGGGTGATAGAAGGCATACATCATCATTTGTTGTCTGACTGCGGCCTCAGAGCAGCAACTCCCCCTTCCCCCCAGGTACTATCTGTAAGATTTTCACAAAGGAAGAGAGAAGAGCAGATGAAGTCTTTACTTTCTCCCCAAAGTTTCAGCTAATTTCTTCAGTCTTTTCTTCAGCTCTAGAGGAAACTTCTCGTAACACTTTTTGCAGACAGGCTTCATATCAAACTCAACAAATTTATTCCTAAGACAACAAAGAAAAAAAAAATTAGCAGATGAGATAGTGAGAAAAGGAATTTAAAAAAAAGATCTCCTATTAAATGTGCACAAGCAAAAAATTAACCCCCCAATTTATACATATACATTAAGTTACTTTTACAAGGTTATGTACACTGTAGACAGTGATTACAATACCCTGTTGAGTAAGTTATGCAGATTTTCCCCAAATGTCCATATTTATTAACCATGCAATTTAGAAAGCCTTTCAAACCTAACTGTAGACTAAACATGAGATAATGTAATAACAAGTTAATATTCAAGTTGCAGTTGCGTGAAAGGTGTTTTGGTTTTGACTGCTGTAAGTTCATGCAGAAGTGAAAAAAAAAAAAGCATTCTTAGGACTAACCAAAGAAGAAAGGAGCAGAGGTGGCGGTGAGAAGGAAAAGAATTTTACAAACAGATTGGCTTTTTCTTTTTCTGCTTCTCTTTATCCTTTGCTTCACGTTCCCGTTTGGCAAGTCGTCGCTTAAATTCATCTGGCATTTTCTCATAACAGTGTTTGCAGACAGGTTTTAGATCAATTTCAACAAACTTATCCCTTTAGAGTTAAACAAGAAAAAATAAAGGATGGAAAAGGAGAAGAGTTAGGAAGACTAACTGAAGGAAGACCTGAAAGAGATGTTAAGTACTAAGTGGAGCAAGAGGAAGAAAGAGGCACTTATTTCCTTGATGCTGCTTACATGTTTTTCATACAGTAACAGCTACACTAGAGAAACATCTACACTTTGAAGAGAACCACTGACAAATTTGAAGGTATCACACTTAGCCATAAACTTACTTGAGGGTTAACTTAGTGTTGCAAGTTGAACAAGCAAAGCAGTTCACACACCATGCCTTATTCAGAGCAGACACAACTAGGGAGATGGGAAAAAAGAAATCATTAGCATTACCAATAAAAAAGAGATTACAAAAATTTTAAGCTTACATATTCATGGGGTGTGAAGAACAGTCGTTGGTTCTTGTATCAAGGACTGTAGCAGTAACATGGCTAGATTAGCATGGCACATTTTAGAGTGTAATGAAGCAGGACTGTGAAGCATTGATACAGCTGTCTCTGAGGCAAAACCAGCTTAACCTATTTCTGCCTCCTATTTTTCACTTCCACTTCCTCTCATACCCAGCTGATCTCAGGCATCGGTTCTGTGAGGCCGGGTTCCAACTTAATCAGGAAATGTTTCCAGCTGAAGAGTAATCCAGCAAAATTGTGTTTATATTTTCATTCAGTTTCATTTCACTCAGATCCAGTTCAGACTGCACTGCAATCAACAGTAGCTCTTGCCCAGCTGAAGAAAATTATGTGAAGCCAGCAGCCAGGACACTGCTGGTAAATCAGCACTACCAAGGTGAAAAAAAAAACGGACTCTTTTTATTCTTTGCTTTGCAGAGAAAGTAACTGTTTTTTATTTGTTGTGTATGTAAATCTAATTCCTGTTCTTTCTTGCTTTCAGTACAGCTTTCCAGTTTTTCTCTGACAAAATTTTCCTAAGTTAGAGAATTCAGGACAGTATTTTTCTCATAATGTTTTTCTCACTCAGTTTCTCAATGTTCTTCTCATAGTATTTTGTCAACGAGTAGAACCGAACCATTATCATGCAGAGGGTTTTTCCTGCACTATCCTGCAAGTTTGTCCAGATACATAGTTAGTTCATTACTTTCCAGAATAATACTAGACAGATGAAAGTCTTTGCTCTCAAGCAACCTCAGTAATGCAGTCATAGACACCCTCACAAACAACTGCTGCCACAGATATTTGTTTCACCAGACAGAGAAAAATACTGGATACTAAATTTGTGACAGCAGACTCATATTTGTGTGCAGAAATGAAAGAAGAAATGTAATTGAAGACATACACTGAAAATAAAGAAATGAGTGTATACTATATTCCGTTCATTTCAGAGACCAAAACCTACAATATGGGTGTCAGATTATATGGTGAAAGGTTAGAATCAGAGAGAGATGTAGTTATCAGCTCTGTTACAGTTAAAGTTACAGTTCTGTTTATTCCAGTAGAGTTCTACTGAAAATGAGGACTCGTTCCTCTGAAGCATTTTGGATTGTCATTCTGCAGGTATAGAGCAGTCCAGCAAATGTGGGGAAAGCACATGTACAGAATGTATGTCTTACCCTATACCTGCATGACTATAAACTAGTTCATGTCTCTTTTGAATGTTAGAAGCTTCCTCCTACTTTGCCAATGGCTTTGGCTTAGATGAGGCTAGCACAGTATTTACTTTGGACAGGGGTAAATAGGCACATAATGTCACATTTTTTTAGGTAGAGTAATTTGCTTTTGGCATTTTATCAGAGCTAGTTACCAAAAAAAACCTCAAAACCACTCCTTTCTCCCAAAAAACCCTATCAAACAATAACAAAACAAATTACTTGCAGTTCTGCCTTTACAGGACATATATTTCCAAGTATGATCATTCCTGGTTTTGTGATATTATCATAAGCCTAGATTTTCAAAAGACAGGTGCCTCAATAGATAGGTAAATATCTCCAGGATTCAAACTGACATAATGGGAACAAGGCATTTAAAGAAAATTCCTAAGAGTACCCTCCTACATCTTCAGCATCTAAATATTTTTTTCTAATTTGGATCATTATCCACAAATTCATTTGAGGAGATGCCTGTATGGTCATTCTCACCCTTGCATGTGCTCTTTTTTGAAGATGACGGGGCAGAAAGCCACTTCTGAGCATCTTCCAGCATCCCTGGCCTTTGCGCGTCACTAAGGGGTTTTACGGTTCTCTTTGGCCTTGGGGTGGTCTTTTACCATCATGAAATGTTGTAAGTTTTCCTACCATTTGGTCTCTGACTAATCAGCTCTAATTCAATTTCTGGTCATGAGAATGACTGGTTTTGTTTTAATGAATACAGAGGGCTTCTTTTCCCTTACTTCCACTTTTAAAGAGAACTTCCATCAAAAAGGAATGTTAAGGAAATAGAAAAGTGCTTACCATCTCCTTCAATCACACGGTTGCAATGGAAACAAACATCACCGAATAGCTGAAGAGGAAAGAGAAGTAGTAAATTTTTAATATAATGATTTTATTGAGGGTAACTTCTAAAACTAGCAAAACAACTGTATTTCAGCTGATGGGCACAATTGTTTTCCTGTTTATTCCAGTGAAATAAGAGAATGCTGGCAAGTCTGGTTTGGTTTTCAAAGTACATTTTGCATCATCTCATCACAAAAAATCTTGACAATATTAAAGATGAAAAACATTTGTTTACCTTTATTTCATTCTCTGTAAGGATTATTATGTTTAGTTTCAATATTTCTCTAATCATGAAGATATGAAATACAGCAGTTGGTGTAGAAAATTTAGCATTTGGACTTATGTGCATGACTAAAACAATGTATTGCTGTAAGAAAATTGTATCTTTATTAAAAAAATTAAGGAAAATTTAGGAAAAAAATTTCATTCTTTTTCCAGGCTTAACATTTGTTCACAATTCAACAGAAGTGCCAAAAACTTTATGTATTTTTTGTAACTCTAGTATTTAAGCTAGTAAAAGACATTCACTCTACATATAGCTCTTGTCTGGTGTATGGACTTGCCCCATCCTGGCTTCAACACTATTACTATAATCATCATGGCATTTACAGTCTGCAAGTGTGCTAGCACCAATCATCTGCCCTTCATCACTGACTAATTAAGAATCCATCTGTAATTAGCAGATGCCTTACAACTCCCAAGGGTAACCCCTCCTCATGTATTTATGTAAGCAAGGAGGTGAACGTGACACTACACAGATGGCTTCCAAAGGAAAAAAGGACTGCACATCATGGTTGGGCTCTGCATACAAGGGTGTCTGGAGAGAGGTGGTACCGCCAGATGTAACTCCTACATAAATGCAAATGGTCACTAGAGGGTGTCTTCTGACAATTTAGTCTTAAAAGTATTCATCAGCCTAATGACTGAGCACCAGCTTGTATCAACACACAGTGTGTTAGAGCAGCAGCTGCAGTGAAACCCACAACACTCACTGGGGCCTCCAACTGCAGTTACTGAGTGGCAAATCTTCTTTGACTTCTTAGGAGAGATTAGGTGTCATTAGCTGCTCTGATTGACAGACACTTCAAAGCTCGTAACAGCTCTACTTAAGTACCACTAAGCTTGAAGAACCATTTGATACTGATCGTCCTGGCCAGCCTTTGTGCAGTACCTGCAGTTTTCTTTTTTTAATGCCACACAGATCAATAGGGAAACCTGTATAAATTAAATGCAACAGGACATATGCTAATTGCCATTACACCCACAGGTGCCTTTAACAAAATAGAAGGATGTCCATGGTTTTACATCTCTACCTCATAAAACCAATTTGTGAGTTTACCAATTAATGGCTTTTAAAAAAATATGTAACCTTACCTGATTGTAGTGGGTTTCACAATATGCCAAGCCTTTTCTCTCATAATGACGATGACCCAGGAATGGCTTTTCACATTTTGCACAAACAAAATGCTGCAAAGAAAATTACAGTACATTTTTTTATCTTTTGGAAGTAATATTATTTTTTCTGGAAAGCAAAATAACCACATCCACTACTTGAACATGGCTGAAGTCTACTGGGCCATCTTGAAAAGAAGAGTTAAAACTTTAGTTTCTACAAAAGAAATAATATTTCTTTTAATATCTTCAACATTTCAATCCAAAAGTTACAAAAAATAATAAATCAAGCAATGGATTCTCATTTTTCATCAATGAACAGAATTAAGAGTTCTTAAATAATTTGTATTATCATTACCCCCTTGTGAAGAAAGCTTTTCCTAGAGGAGACCTTCAAAACAACAGAAGGAATAAACAATTTATCTAATTAAAATGGAAGATGTGGAACTAAATCTTGTTTGTGGCTTTGAAATATGAACTGTCACATGAACTATTAAAGAAATATGTAAATGGCAGGCGACTATGGAAGACCTAAGGGTATTACGACGCTTAGAAACATGGTTGCCACGGATTTTACTGCCTTTTCACATGTACTGCTTTGAGCTCTGAGATTGTCTTTTGTAAGGACCTTGCCATGCTTCCTTTGATTACTGATTTTAGTTTCACAGTCAAAGCTCTCTCTAAGGTGGGAAATAACTCCTATTTCACAGTGGAAGACCAGCCACAATAAGGTTGAAGAGGGATTTGGAGAAGGCATTTATAATCATTGCTGCAAACTTTGATAATCCTTTCATTGAAACTGATTAGCAAAATCACAGATAAATATGCTGAGGTTTACATTTGTAAAAGACATTGTATAGCATCTGATGTTTACCTCCACATGCCATTGTTTGCCCATAGCATTCACCACACGGCCTTCAATTGGTCTCCTACATGCCCCACAGATGGGGACACCCATTTTGTCATGACAGGGTAAACAGTAGAGTTCTCCCTTCAGCTCACGAGCATCTGCAGTAAGTTCCTTCCTGTTCAGAAGTTAATGAATTGAGACCATGAATAAAGGCACTCAAAAATATCAACTCTTGAGAGTTTATTACGTGAAAAAAAAAATTCAGCATTTGCTTTAGAAATTATATTTATAGTACAGTAAAGCAGCGGCATCAAATATAACATAGTTCAACATACTTCAAGACTGATCACAGTAAACTGAGAACAGGATGCTAAGCAAGATGCACTGAGTCTCTCTGGAAACAGCTACTGGGCTATTGTCATTCTGCTTAGGCAACACAAATCTGTGTGTGAAAGCTGCAGATGTTTGGTTTATAATCTGGCACTTATCACCAGTTTATTTTAGATTTGCATAACTGCAACTGAGTAAAATGAAGTCCACAACATCTAGGTTATATTTTCCTTGTATCAAACTTCAGAGAAAGAGAACTACAGATCCACATGAACTAGGCTTATTCATTTCCCACTGCAGAATATTATAACCTCTACTTTTTAGTTAGATAATGCTAACAGCTAAACTTTAAAAGTGACTGTAATCACTAATACTCTCAACTGGTTGCTACTAATGTAACACTACATACTGTTATTCAAATCAGTCTTTGCTATGGCACTGAAATAATAGCTTCCTTTGCACCAGAAATAAACAACTAAGAATTGATGCTATGTCCTACAATGCTCTATGTGCCAAAGCTCATCCTACATCTCTGCATCAGTGAAGGATGTAGAAATGCGCAGTTTCATGTGCTGCAGTTGCAGAAGATGATAAAATGAGATGGAGAAAGCTTCTAAAAAAGATAGGCTTTAAAAAGAGAGAACAAAGTTTGGATGCCAATCAACTAAAAAAACCAAAACATAGGCAAGATAGTAATTCAAGCAACAAAAGAGGACCACTTCTCTTCCCCTCCTAGCAGAACAGTGAGATATCATTTCACTACCATAGAAATGATATCTGTGTTGATACTTTGTATTTTATAAGGTACCTCCTTGTCCTGAAGAATCCAATCTTTCTTTAGTCCCCAGCAGGTTAGCTGTTGTTTGAACCTCACCAAGCCAAAAGCAGTAACACACATCTGGCCACAAGACATGCAAACCCCACCCCATCTTGTCAGTCGTGCAGGACAAGTTTTCACTTTAAGATGTAAACTGATGAAGCAATAAGCCCAGCATTTCCCTGTATCCCTTTGCAGAACTCAAGTTACCCGCAGTTTGCACAGTTGAAGTGATCAGGGTGATAAGGATCATTTTTGAATATGAGAGGCTGTTCATCAATAATGGCATGACACTTCTGGCAAATGTACTTTCCCAGGCCTCTGGCTTTTTCCCTGTTATGGCAAGTACGGCAGAGATGTCTGAAAGAGCATAAAAAACAGAGACGTAAGGATTGCCACCAGGCACTACAGTGCAAAATATAAACCAAAAATCTCTCAGAACCTCATTTCAATCAGTCCTTTTTTGAGTCTTGTTAAATCAACCTCCTTGCTAAGGCAAATCAAGTTCAAAGCACCAAAATGACTGCCAAGTTCAGGTTGATAATTTTATTTTCTGATACCACAGGAGTATAATTTCTTCAGCTCAGCTGAGTTAAAGCTGTGTTGAAACACAGAAAACAAAGTTTCCTTAGATTCTAGATGCTGAATGTTTTACTTTCAAAATCTTAAAAATTTAAAATGGAAGCTGGATAAGCACAAAGGTCCTACTTCTGTAGATAATTCTGTATATTATATACTACATAAGAAGGCAATGGCCATATAATTAATTTGTAAAATGTAAAACATTATTTTGATCATAGCTGGTAAAAATATCCTACTCTATGAAGGGTCCTACTGAACATTAAGCAATTATTAATAAATATGGTGCCAAACTAGACCAATATTGGAGAACCAAGTTGGAAAAAGAAAGTAAACATTTTCATTAAAAAGATAATGCTTCTATATCTGAATGTTTTCTCTTATTCCATATAACAATGGCCCCAAAATGTCACTGGGTAGAGAAAATGTTTACCATTAAACTTAGTGTTGAAATAGGTAAAGTGTTAATATTTTAAGATACTCATTCTTGGTTTTGTGATGCACTCTTAGACCTTTTTCTCACAGAAAATACTTCAGTTGCTCCATCGGAGCTGGAAAGCTTCAGGAACCAAAACCTCTCAATCCCACTATTAGTTCATTTAATTTACGATCAGCTAAACAGAAGGAAGGGTGGAGATTTACCTGCCAGCATTCTTGACAAATCCAATATCAGCCAATACTACTTGGCAAATATCACAGCAGAAGCACTCTGGATGCCAGCTATTGTTCATGGCTTTAATCACACGACCAATAATGAACTCACCTGTAAGAAACATAACACCAGGATGTAAAATACCATACTCAACAAAGTTAAAAGTAACCCACAAATTAATCACTACAATGACTAAAATCATCGTTCCTTTCCTTACCCCAAAATCAGGTAGGACACATTGCTTTCAATATCATAGTTCTGATTCCAAACCTTGGCATTTGGGGTTGTTTGTTGTTTTTTGCTATGGGTCAAAAGAAGACATCTTTGCTGATGGAGGACCTTCTGCTCTTCACATACAAGCCATTCTACATGCACACTCCACCTTCTCTCTGTAATAATCCTTTTTCAGTCCCTTTGCTGGTTTTACTTATCTGTTCTCAAGCTGTTAAGAAATTTATGGAGTACTTCATATAATAAGGGCTTTCTTAGGTCCTAATCATGTTTCTCCTTTTCTTTAAGAATATGACAATTTTAACTTGCCGTGTACATAGCAGGGGCTTCTACTCCACTAGGACCAAGCCTTGAAGGTATTCTATACTTAAAGCACAATAGAACTGAGCTTGGGTGGCTGTGGACCTCCTGCAAAAAAATTCCCACTTCCCATGGAGTCCAAGAGCAAAGGTGCAGTGAAGCTGCAGAACAGTCAATCCAACACACACAACTTCTCACCTACCACAAGGAGTCCTGTCCCATAAGGCATTAAAAAAATAGTGTGAGAAGTAGTGTTTTGCATGCACAGTGTGACTGTACTGCACAGGCAGTGGAGTGATGTCCATCACACACATGATGCAGTTGCTCTCCATGAGGATGGACAGTGTAGCCACGAGCCCTGAGCAGTGCAAAATGCGATGGAAGCTCAGCTTCCCTGTGCTGTCAGAGGCTAAGTTCTGGCTTTGGAGAACAACTCCAAGAGCTGCCAAAGGGGAGTGATCAGGCGGGTAACTGACATGGATGATAACATCCAGCACGAGACTCTCCAGCATTCCCATGAAGTCATAGCTTTTCAAGAACAAAATCCAATGGACTCCAGAAATGTCACAAATGCTTAAGGCCTCATCATTGACAGCAGCCCTGTTGATTTTGTCTGTGTTTATTAAGTGCAAGGAGTGGAAAAGCCCAGCTCTGGGCAGGATCTTGATGAGGTTTTAAGGGAGCTGGCACTACAAGGGGATAGGACAGGAGAAGGGGGAGCTGTGACAACTGTGCAGGAGAAATCCTGGAGATAGGCAACATAGCTCCTCACGAATTGCCACCAACTCATTTCTTCCTCTTCCCCTGCTTGTTCCCATCTGCAGCCTTAAATTCAAAGCGCCATAGCATCTGCTTCTCTCTCCCTTGGTGTTCAACCCCTCCCTCCACATGAGGAAAGGCCTCACTGAGATAAGCTAAAGCTTTAGCACCTTGCCAAAGGTGCCATAGAAAGACAAGGGTTTCTAGAGCAGTTTAAGGAATAGTCAAATAATGACTTCCCAGCCCTGCCCCAACAAAATGTGTCACACATGGGAGAAAAAAAACGATGCCAATGATTACAGTGCAGCAGATACACAAGCATTTATATCAAGTGGCAATAAAATGCAGCCCTCAGTATCAGGTAAGAAGGACATTAGACACCGAAGCCTTAACGGTACTTGTTTCAAAAAATCAACGGGGGCCCAGCTAACCATCACTTGATTACAACACTAGATGAAGATGGTCTCAGCTTCTGTGAAGTACGACAGCATGGGGGGGTTACAAGAGTCAAAGCAGATGACAAAGTCTTGTTGCAGGGTTTCAACTACATGAGAAGGGACAAATGTCAGCACATAGAGACATACAGATATAAATAATCAGGAGTTATGAATGGTGTATACAATCAAAAGTTTATGAATGGTATGTTCAGTGGATCATTGGCTCAACAGCTAAACTACTTACTAAAAGAATGCAAACTTCTATTTTGAAACCCTATTGGTTTATGACATTTAGAAAAAGCAACTCCCCAGTTCTTCTAAGTCTAGTTCATTCTGGAAGTTCAAATGCTCAGCTGAACCTGAGCACTTCCCAGAGAACAGATACAAGGGTAGTACATCTTCCCCCAGTGACACTTCCATTTGTAATACGTGTAAAATGTTTCACCTTGAGTTAAAACTTACCACATTGATGGCAGCAAGGGGCAAAAAGCATTTGAAAATCATGTTCACAGTACTTCCTCCCTTCAAACTGCAAATAGAAAAAGATCTGAGTGTTAAGAGGGATGAGGAACAAGCAGTTAACATAAATGCTGTAACACCCTGGTGTGTTTCCAGATACAATTAGGTAGTAAAACATGAGGGGCTCTGCAAAAAAAAAACAAAACAGGCCATGAGCTACATGTGCTAGGCATTACATCCACCCACCTTAATTCACCTACTAATTAGCATGTAGTGTAAATAACACACCATTTCTCCAGTACTGCTGAGAGTGTAAGGCATTTTCTGTCACCCATTTACATCACAAGAGACGTCTGAATTTTGACAAACTACGGAAACTGATGCAACCAAGCACATTCTGAGCAGGAAATTAGCTAACAAACAGTTTTGGCCAGCAGGAGAGGAGAAGCATTTTTCCCAAAGCTATTTGATGTCTTCCTCACTCTACATTTCCTGATAGAATTGCCCACCATACCAGAGGAAGTACATATGGTGGGGGCTGGGGTAGGAAGAACATCCAGGGGCAGAAATCTTTGCAATTTATGGAGCACTACAGCCAAAACATGAAGGGAAATAAGCCTTTTCCTTCATTATGCTTATTTCATGGAATCATAAAATCATTTAGGTTGTGAAAGACCCTTCAGATAACCAAGTCCAAATATTAATGAGCAAAGTTCACTACATTGATCAGATTAAATTGATTTTAATGAATTTGAATTTTATCATAGCTTAGATAAGTTCAGCTACAGTTCAAGCTCTCACAGAAAAAAAACGAACCATATGGAATAAAAAGATTCAACAGCACTGCATTAGTAGCTTAGCCAAAGAATATGTAAACACATGTAGGCAAATATGTGCTGAAATGAAGGGAAATGTTTAGATACCTTCAGACACCATCATTATTAGACACAAATGCCAATGAGCATGTCAAAACCAGGTAGACAATATTAGGTATACTATAAAATGTTTGGATTTTAATGCCTCAGTTTAAAACAGTGGGAAAAGGAGGACAGCAGGTAAACCTTGCTCCTTTCTTTTTATTGGGCCTAAGACAAAACAAAGTGAATAGCATAAAATACTACCCACAAAATAAGGTTTTATGCACGGACAAAGAAATACAACAATGTGTTTCACGATTACCTGTTTTATACTATAAAATGACAATGGTTGAATACAATATAGATATAATAAATACTCTTGCAACTGGCAGGATGGGGATCCAATTAAACATTTTTAAAGTCACTGGATACTTAAGGTTAGAAAATTCCTGTGCCAAACCTGAATTTCACCTATTAGAAGCAGAAAGATATTAGCTCAGTACAGACTTATTCAGAAGTCTCTGAGAGAAATTTATCAATTGCTATTCCAGCATAGTATGCTAAAACAGATTACGTTTTAACTCCAGCTTTTAAAAAAATAATAATTGAGAGGCACAGGGCTATTACTTTCTCAAGGAGTAATGGAAATTACTGGTTCATTGTGAATTGTGCTAGCTTCCTGCCAGATAATATCCTTTTCAAACTGAAAAAAAATTGAAAGCTTCCTGTCCTGTGTAAACAGGTGGTCCAGTGGGGGATGCTTAGGTTTGCTTGGATTTCAAAGCCACCACATGTTGATCTGGACAGACAGGTTTTCTTCCCCTCTTGTTTGCACCAGCCAAACCGTTGGTTCCCATTCAGTCTTGTTTATATTTTCAATCTCTCTGCTCATTTGTGCTGCCCTTTGTGGGTGACCCAGCAGTTATCATCAGAGAAAGCCCTGAGCTTCTGTAATAAATCTTACAGTACATAGTTTAAAAGCAAGGTCGTTTCACTGTTGTATGCTGAAGGTCCATGAGGTAAATGGCTCTGCATAAAACATCTTACTGTGACACAACCTCCAGCTTACCTGCATGTTTTTAGCTAACTTAAGTGGAAAGTCATGCAAAAAAACCTGAGTCTTTAGAGAGTCTTTCTCTAAGGTAGCTTTTGGTAAAGACCACTTTAAGAAAATACTTGAGGTACAACTGGAACAGAAACAAATCTGACCATCTGTTCTGCCATTAGTATAGGACTGTGCACTGCTACCTGTGGAGAGACTCTACAATAGCAGCCTTAGGGAAAACACACCTTCCAGGTGGGGAGAGTAAAAGCAGACTAGAATTGCTACCACTTCACACCTAACAGCAAACAGTTTGGAAACTGTGCTGGAATGTGCTTGTGCTAATTTTTGTTTAGACTGAGTGCGTAAAAAAACTTACTAAAATGATGTTACTGAGCAAACTGAAACACAAATCAAATATACCCTATACACAGTTTTGGTGCAACATTAGTCACATAGCTCTCAGGAATCCAAACTATCATTTCTAACACAGGCTTATGAGGACATCCACAAGACTCCTGCTTATGCTGTGCATTATATTCTCTAAGCTGTGGATGGGCACCACTTGTGCCTGCAAGTGACTTGGCTCCAGTGGTAGACCACAGCAAGCTGTGCTGATCAGGGTCCCTGCAAGGCAGCCCAGAGACAAGTCCTGCAGCACAGGAGACCTGACCAGTTCCACCCCCACCCATGGAACACAGCGTGAAAGCTTATCATGGCAGCGTTTGACGGCAAATGTGATAAGCAGCTTAATGACTAACTGGGGGAACCCTGCAAGGCTTGCAATAGGCAGGGGAACAATATTTGTCTTCCTAACTGCTAGGAGCTGGAAATAATTTCCAAGAAATACTAGCTTAGCTAAACCAGGCACAGAATAAACACAAACTCATGCTGGGTAATCAACAATGCCAGCGTCTGTGCATGGGAACCTGCTCAGAAAAACACATTACCTGGCCACACCTCCAAACATATCCATCTTCTCAAAGACAGCATTAAGCCAGTCTAAGGAAGATATCCTTTCTACCCATCTTATCCAGTTTCTTTTCCTTAACAGTGATACAATTTATCTCAAGTCCTCTGAGTGCTGCCAGCCACTCCTGAGTACTCACCAACCTAAGCCCATCAGCTCAGGGCTGTTCTCCCTCTCACAGAATGGATCAGGTTGGAGGTGGGGTCACCTGGTGCAACCCCCCTGCTCAAGCAGGGTCATCCTAGAGCACATTGCAGAGAATTGCATCCAGATGGCTCTCGAGTATCTCCGGTGAGGGAGACTCCACAACCACTCTGGGCAACCTGTACCGTAAAGAAGTTCTTCCCCATGATCAGGTGGAACTTCCTGGGCATCTGTTTCCACCCATTGCCTCTTGCCCTATTGCTTGGCACCACCAAGCAGAGCCTGGCTCCATCCTTTGACACCTTCCCTTCACATAATTATATACATTGATGAGTTCCCCTCTCAGCTGTCTCTTCTGGAGTCTGAACAGGCCCAGCTCCCTCAGCCTATCCAGTGTTATTTTACCTCTGTAATAATTGTGGCAAGAAGTCTCTCTCCTTAACTGAAACTTTCCACTTTCTATGTAACATTGCTCAGGCTACCCAGCTTGAAAAAAACCCCTAGCAACCTTAGCCAAAACATGTTTAGCACCCAGTGTTATTTCCATTCCTGGGACAACCTACTGGCACTCACTTCTGACTTACTGTCTTGAAAGCAGCATGTTTCAGTAAGAGAGTGCTCAGAAACCAATCATCATATGAATATGGATGTTCACAAGGTAGCACTAGAAGGCAAAATGCCTCCATTCAATATATCTAAACACCACTAGAATACTTACCTCTGCCACAGAGATTCAGGTATGGCCACCCCTGAGCAAGAGAGATTGTAACATTCCTAACTCGGTCCAAAAGCAAGACCTTCTGCTGCAGTCCTTGTGCACCCCTTAGGAGATACAGGCTGCCTAGAGCACGATTTCTCAAACTTTTATCTTTAAGGACCATTCAACTTTCTGAAAGAGGTCCCTGGAACATCTCATTGCTTTTTGAGTCAGAAAAAGAATGCATAAAGTATTAATTAGAGAAAATACATTTTATCAGTTTAAGACAATTTTATTAACATAATTACATATATTTTAGTTTTGAAACATTCATATCACTTTACATTTGCCTCAGATCTTAACACATCAGGATGGACTCCTTACTGAGTCAGCTCAGTATATATTAACAATTGTAATGCAACTTATTAAGTATCTAGGGGGTATTGTTTTGTTTTTATTAAATTAATGCTGCCTTGCAGCTCACCTTCTGATGCCTTATGGAACATCAGATTTACTGATTTACTACAATTTGTGCAACGCTATCCTTAGAGCTTTCTGATCCTCAAAGAAGGTGAGAAAAAGCAAATCCCCAGGAATCCACTTAGCCAGTCTCTTTTGCAATCCACACTCCTCCCTCAGCCTCTCCTCATCACCACATAACATGGCTCTGTAAAATTAGAAATGCTTCTATGGAAGCATTACCATTGGATGTGGTCTTACTAAAGGATGACACCTATATGTGAGAGCACAGAATTGCTCTTTTTACACACCGCTCACCTTCCTTTTCACATCATCATATGACACAAATCCTGTAACTGCCACCCTAACTTGGACTGTAAGCTACTTGAGCAGAGCCTTATCTCTCTGACAGTAAATCCCTGTCTCACACCATCTATTGTTCCCTATACCAATCATTTTGTATTTTATGAACCAGTCTAGAGCTTTCACTAAAGCCACTTTGCGCTGAGCCATGTTCTGAGTTCCCATGATAGGGGAATGTAAAAGAAAATGACACCTACATGAAAATACCCATCTGAGCTGAGGCCAATTGACCTAGAGCTGAGAAATATGAGTAGGACCAGGTTTTAAACCCTGAAAGTGTTTTAAGGACTGACAATTTCTAATGCTCTGGACTGTTAAACTTAAGAGTTAATCTTACACTGGCCCTGTCTGGTTTGGATCTCAGCATGCTGACATACAGATCATCTCTCTTCCCATGCCAAGCTAGGCTCACTCAGCTCAAACATAATAATAATAAACTTTGATTTATATAATTACTGGGACCACAGGATGCTGGGATTTCCCTCTATATGACTTTCTCATCTAAGAAGTATGTTTTCTCTGTGTTTCTTATATGATACATCAGATTCACAAATTTCAGGGAAAAAAATCTGCACTGAGAAAAAAAATCTCCAGCAGTTTTCTTCTCAGTGCTGATAGCATTAGGCTCCACATTTAAATAAGGTTATATGCACTGATGTCCTCCAAATTAGCACAGAAATGCTTCTGGTTTTTTACCTCCTTTTTACTGGGCATACTCTTTCAGAGCCCAGTTCCTCCCATGGGATTTTCTAAGCCATCCACTTCCCTGTAGCTACTTCTGCTATGGGAATGAAGGCTCAAGATGGGGGCTGGGGACATGGAGGGGTCCTCTGCCCTGCTTACCTCGTAGAAGAGCCCTTCGGGGAACTGCTGGAAGCACTGGGCGCAGACAAAGCACTGCTCATGGTACAGCTCACCGTTGCTGTTGACAATTTTCTCGGCAGGGGCAAAGCCCCCCCTGCAGCGTTCACAGATGGCATTTGCAAGCGCGTTTGCCATGTTGCTGTCATTAAAACATAAAAATAAAAAAAAAAGAAAATTAGCCTAAATAGACAACAACACTGTTTGTGAGTCTTCCCCCCACCACACCAGGCCAAACTGCACCAACCTAATGCTAAGATGCTCAACACAAGTTTTTTCAATGAACTTCATGGCTTGTGGCATCTCCTCAGAAATAAAACTACCACTTCTCCCTGCTCCCTAACTCTTTAGAAACAAAATCCCTGCAATGCACTCTAATTAATTAAAAACCTCAAACAGAAATGTTGCTGCTACAGGCACATTTACAGGCTTTTTATGATGAGAAAAGACAGGCAATTCAAACTACTATAAAAATTATGGAATACATTAAAATTACTGAAAGCAAGGGCAAATATTAACAATGATTGAGGACTGGCATCACATAGAAAAACATAAATGATTAATTGTAAACCAATTCCTAATTCTAAAATATATATATAATAGCATTAGTTCAGAGCTCTAAAGAAACAATGCGAAAGAGTGTGCAGGATCTAGTCTGGCAGATATTAACGAAAAACAGAGTAGTTAAATTATTATCCCTTATATAAGCTCTGCATAGCTTGAAGTCATTTTACAAATTTAGTTTGAAGTCATGGGATTTTTGATTGGCTTGTTAAGGTTTATCTCAGGGAGCTCAGCTCACAATGTACTAGCTCATAGCCCACTCCAGGGCCAAGGGGGAGGGTAGGAATGCTCTGGCTGTCCCACTGTGACTCACACAAAGGCCAACACAAGCTGGCAAATCCCTGCCAGGGATGCAAAGAAATACTGAAATAGCAGCCTTGGTTGCTTCTCAAAGGTACAGGACCAAAAAAATGGCAGCGTGCTAGCTGTCCACATCTGCAGAAGACAGTACAGCTGTGTTTCAGTTAATTAAAGCCAGAAAAAGGCTCCTTCGAGTTTTCCTTTGCAAACATTTTCTTACTCATATCTAGACTCTCAAAGCTATGCCTTTCAGGATCATCTCTCTGCCCTAATACCATGTGGTAGCAGAAAACAAATACAGGGCAATGGTGTAGTTTCATTACAATCTGGTCTCAGCTGACAAAAGCACTGACTCAAACATCTATCTGGAAGGTTACTAGACAAGTGACATTATTTTAAACACGTGCATGCATGCACACATTTTGATACAGCTATCATGCTGTGCCTGTAAGTGCAGAGCCCACAGTCCTCTGCAAGATGCCAAGACTTCCTTCTTATTCCTTCAAGCAGATGAGACCTCTGCGCTCCCAGCATGTTCAATAGGAATTGAATTCATTCCTTACACACCATCCAAGGGAGCAAGCAAACACCTAGCATGTGGTTCAAAATGGAATGTGTTTTATCTATTTCTTACACTGTCTCACAGAAGAGGTCATATCTGTGCAAGGTCACATCTGAGATGTTATTACTAGCTGGCGCTTTTTTTTTTCTCTCTCTCTCTCAATCTTTGCAGATGAGGAAAACGGTAGCTGCAATCCAAATATCCACTGCCCTCACAGTGAAGCAAGTGGGCAAATTGCACATGAAGATCAAACGCAGGATGGTCTAACCCATACATAACAGACAGACCTATGCACAAACTGCAGTGACTATACACAAACTGTGACCAACTATAAAGCTTGCCAATGGTCTTCATGAACTGTGAATGCTTTCTGTGGGGCAAAACCTCAGTCAATTTCCCATCCTCCATACCAACCCAAAAGAAGAATAATCACAAGAGAAACTGGGATTTTTTATCATCACTTCAACAGTGTTTAAGCATTAAGGACGTTAAGCACTGCTCTACATGAAGGACAATCCAAGCAAAAACATGAAACAAAGTTCAAAAACAAATGAAAACATAAAGTTTTCCCCTTCAGGAAAAAGTGCTTCACCTTGAAACACATCATATATGTAAAACCAGTGAAGTATGTAATACTTCTGCTTTAATGAAGCAGTTTATACATTTGCCCAGAATAATTGGCAAACAACCTGAAGGCAGGGAGACTACTTTACAAATTCCAACCCCATTTTTACTGCTGATAAAAATTTCTGACGCAATTAATGATGAAATTTAAAGTAACAATTCAAATTTTTGTTGACAGTTACAGCTGGCAATGTTTCAAGCAGAACAGTGGCAAAGGCTGGATGAGAGAACAGCTTGCACAGCCTGCTCAGATCTCAGATAATAAAATACATTATGTACAATACACCATTAATGTCACGGCAGTTACACCCCGAAGCTGAACAGAATGAACTTACAATCTTGCATAAAAGTCACAAAACTCTTTGTAGAGTTTTATTTCACTGTGCCTACGTTGCAATTTTGACACTGGTTTCTCGTCTTCATTTCCTGCAGAGTTGTGAGCATCGGGAGCGACCTTGTATGCAACCTCTTCATCCTCTGGGATGGGGAATGGCTGAGTTCTGTGCTGGAAGTCCATCTTGCTCTGATTGCTTTCCTGGCTGTATATATTTAATGCTTATACTGCAAAGAAGCTGTAGGCAGAGTCTGCGAAACAATATGCTGGACTTCCCCTTATTCCCAGCGAAGTGATTTACTTCCACAGCTCAGTGTCATGTAGCTGGAGCTACTCAGTGCCCTGCTAGAGCTTCAAGTTAAAAGTTCAGCGGCGGGCTGCGAGCCTGTCATGCTGAGATTTACTGAGGCTGGCTGTGCACAGAGGAGAACACTCCCCTGCCAGCCCTCATGTAAACTCGGATGCTGTAAAGGGTCTTTGCTTCTGGCTGCCGACAGAAGCTGCCCAGGAGAGCTGTGGTGTGAGTAACCTATGTGAGCAAATAAGTTCACCACCAAACTTGTCTGCAGCTACTTTCTACTGGGGGGGGGGGGGGGGGGG
>VZTX01016329.1:126448-150275 GCA_013400915.1 Pardalotus punctatus
GGGGGGAGAGGCAGATTCCAACAATATTTTATCATGAGCAAAGCAGCAAAAGCAGCAGTGGCAGTGAAAAGCAGGAAGAGTAGGCTCCTGTCTCCAGGTAAATATTGCTTTAATGCTACAGTACATTAATTACATTGCAAAAATGGCCTTTAGTGTTTTCTAAGTCATATAAGATGAACTAATCTATAGGTGTCTTTCCTCTTGTCAGTACTTCAGACAAGGGGCTGGCACAGACACAGTTTGGTTTCTGTGGTGTTTCTCAGGCCATTAACTGAACAGGCAGGCATGCCATAATGGACAATATATGAAGGAGGAAAACCAAAGCTTTATTTTCAGTGATGTGCTGCACTTAAAACAACTACCCAATGGAACCACACTAACTGCAGTCAGATTTGCAGCTAATAATTACACTCCTTCAAGCTCTCCCTGCTTGAAGCACAGTGCTTGTGGCAGATGAATACGTGGCTTCCTGCACTTTCTAACTGCAGAAAAAGAACGCTTTTGGGAAGCCCTCCTGAGTGACCAACTTTTGTGTTGAACTGGCTCAGCTTTGTTAGCAATCAGTTGAACTGCAGGACTGAATGCACTTTGTGGTCATGATACACAGCATACTGGTATCTGAAGAATCTGCTAGTCTGTGAGGGGGCATGAGAAAGCACAGGATGACAAGAAGATGAGCAATGGGAACAAGTAGAGAAAGTAGAAGATCAGAGAATCATAGAATCACATAGGTTGGAAAAGACTTCAAGACCACGAGCAACTATTAATCTAATACTGCCACATTCACCACTATACCATGTCCCCAAGTGCCACATCTACACATCTTTTAAATACCTCCAGGGATGGTGACTCTACCACTTCCCTGTGCAGTCTGTTCCAGTGTTTGACAACATTTCCGTGAATACATCTGTCCTGATCTCCAATCTAAACCTCCCCTGGCATAACTTGAGACCATTTCCTCTTGTCACAGGATATGACAGAAGGTCCAGTCAAGGCTACAACTCCTTAATATACCTTCACCTTCCTAGGACCTACTACAGAGGATCTGGCTGATGACAGTTTTTGGCCATATCTCTCACCAGCAGCAGGACAGCTCACTCAGCAGGTGTACAGCAGCCCACATGCCACTCTCCACGCAGGCCTGAGCTTGCACACAGTCTTCCCGCAGCTCAGCCAACACAGCCCTACACTGCTGCTTCTGCTGACAAATTTGTGGAATGGGTTTAGTCAGTGTCTCTCCTTCACTTCCCTTCAGGGAGCAACCCCTGGCAAGCTGTTCCCCTGTGTAGGTGGGACCCAGGCAGCATGACCCTGCTAATTTGCCCATCCATAGGTGTGATCATTCACCCTAGGCCAGAGCTACCAGGAGTCACAAGCTGTAACAGGCTAAGGAGGCTGGCTGCACCCTCACCACTGACACAGCTTGGCTGCCCTATTTTTATCTGTCATGGGGCAAGCTCCAGATGAAGCAATGCTCAGGTTGTAGCCCTAGGCCACAAAGACCTTGCCAGAGCACCACTGCAGTCTTGGAACAAAAGGTTTCTGCATTCTCTGGAGCACCAGTGATGAAAAAGAGCAGTGTCTGCCAGCAGATATGCAGGTATAGTGATGCCATTTCTTTGTCTTGTTTCCCAACACTTTCTGCACAGGTCAATGCTGAGTTTCTGTGGGTATAAAAAACTCCAGTGAGACTGACTGCAATGGCCTAAAAATGCTGATTCATCCAGGATTAGCACACGTGCACGAAGCCACTAAGATAAGAAACACCAAATCAGCCTATCTCTTGCTCTTATCGCTGTTTTCTCTACAATTTCCCAACTGTTTTCCTGTATTTTGTCCCAGATCAAGACAATTCTCCCGGGAAGATGCTGCTGCAAATCAAAAGCACCTTGCAGAGTTCTTCTCCTGGTGGACTACTACAATTCTTGCAGTAACCTGAAATCCACAGGTGATCAATGTGGCTGGAAGCCACTTCTGCTGCCTCGTGTCTGCTTTGGTCAACAGGAAAACATTTGCTTGCTTCTTCAGCTTGCTACTGTGCAATCTTCTGCACAGCTGTAACAAAGCAAGTAGTACAGCAAGTTAGTGCAGTAAGATGTCCATCCGAACAGCATGGTTTAATCCTCCTAGCTTTTTTCAAGAAACAGTCCCTCAAAGTAATAGAACTCCATTAAGTGCAGTAAGTAGAAGCTGCCTGGTTCTCCAGTCATATTGCCAATTGCTGCTGGTAGAATGACTCCCAATGTTTTCCATTAAGCAAGAAAGGAGCTTGACAGGAGTTAAAAAAGGGCCTTTTTACTACTGAAGTGAAACACAGCTTCTGCTGTGAAGGTCTGGTAATCCACAAATCCAGAGCAGCTGGCCATCTTTCTCATTTCTGTCATTTTGCAGGAGGCTCGCTGCCAAGATCTGAAATACATTGTTAAAAATACACTGCATTTTCATTAGGGAATTCTAGGTTACTCTGAGGTGAAGTTGTCTATGGGGAGTGAGAAGCATGTAAGGGGTTGTTGATTTGCAGCAGCAGCAGCTTCCCAAGGGCATTCCCTGGAATATGGGACAAAACATACCAGCCTGTTGTTAAGGATGCAGTGTTATGGAGAAAAGGTAGAATTTGAGTGTTTAACTGGAAAAGGTAGGTACGAAAAAAAGAGACAGTTTCCTCTTGACACACCGAGGATCTTAGCAGCAGCCAGAACTAGTGGTAGAGCAGGTGCTGAAAGAAATGGTAGAAGAGGGAAGAAGTGCCCCACTGTGGTTACCAGAAGGGCTTTGGTAAACAACAGCAAAAATAGCCACACTGCCTAGCCCCTGCTGAAGGACGACTGCCGCCTCACTCCACGCTGCTTTCCCTGGAGAGCTCTCCAATCTGGCTGCCCATGCCAGTGACTGCCGGGGCAGACAGGGACTCTTACAGAGAAGGCTCGGTGGCCAGCCAAGCCTGCTGAGCATTTCACTCCGTGCCACAAATAGCCGTGCGGAGCAGTCACGGCTCCAAACAAGGTGCTTGGCAAAGGCAGCTGCTGCTTGGCAACCTATTTGTGCCACCGTGACAGATCCCTGCACCGCCGGCGCTGTCGGGAGGCCAAATGGCCCATCGGGACATGCTAGGGGATGAGTAATCACAGTGCATCCCACACTTCCCCCATAGGTACGTGTGGTTTCATTTTAATGGTGTATTAACCGATGCTATGCAGTGGCTCTCACACGCAAAATACAGAACAAACTAAAACAGAAGTTTGGCCGCAAAAAACGTGTGGGCTTGCAGTGCCCTGCTCTGATTTCTGCACCAACATTTTAAGCACTAGTTGACCTTTTGTGGGGATTTTTTACTGAAATTAAACACACCCTTGGGTTCTGGTTGCTGCAATTGTTTATCCCTTCAGCAATAAAATACTTTCCGTGTTAAGCTGGTCTCCTAAGGCAGTTTGAAAGAAGGTATGAATCTTCTCTATAATAAAAATACACATTACAGGTAGGATTTTCACATGTGCTCAGGACTGCTCTAACTACTGTTTCTAAGAAAAAATATTGGAAACCATCTTGAAACCACTGCAATAAAAACCATGTGAATTCGGAGTGCTCCTAAAAGTTTCATTCTTTAGTCTTCACCTCAAAATACACAATTAAGCTTATGTGGTGGGAGTTTAAACAGGGCAAACAAAAAGGCAATTCTAGTTGTTTCATATACTTCAGTAAAAATTTATTCTAGTATAAACATGTCCAAAAAATGCTTTGGTCTCTGCAAACAGAGAAGGTTCATATTCTATCTCTCCAGAAGGAAGTAACTATAACTGGAATAGACAGGCAAGTACCACCTTCCCACACGATGTTTTATCAGTCGTTCAAGCACAGTGAAAAATCAGCCTCTGACAGAGTTTGTAGAAAGGGAGGCAATATGCAACTACAGCATTTTCCTGTTCTAAGTAATATTTCATAAAAGTATTGTGTTTTCTTCCTACTGGTTACAAATATTACCAAATGAAGCCGTGCTCTGTGTAAACCAAGTAATGACTTCTGTGTACAGATATTTGACACTCTTTAAAAACAGTCATCTCTTCCTCCCCCGCTACTATTTTTTTTAATCCTGTGCAGACAGGAAAAACAAAACAACAGACACAGTATCATGTATGAGAAGCTCACGAGCTCCAATAATTTTGTATTGCATGAGACACAGCATATTATTGGTTATTCTTGAAATTTGCAGCCTGTGTAGTCAACTGTATGTCTACTTCACTATGGTAAATATACTGCATCCAATTCTTCCAACTCTCTAAATTTTAAAGATGCATTTGCACTGATGCAGTTCATGTAACATTTACAGCCTCACTTCCAACTTAAGAATAATAAAAAAGGTCAGCCTTTTTTATTGTTCAATACTATGGGCTGCACACCAAATGTCCCTGAGACACTTGCTGTGAACCATCTTTTCAAGCCCAAAGAGGTAAGATCAGGTCCACCAAGCTCCAAAAAACTGACAGGACAAGAGGAAACAACCTCAAGTTGCATCAGGAGAGGTTTAGGTTGGACATTATGAAAATTTTTTTCATGCGAAGGGGTGTCAAGCATTGGAACAGGCTGCCCAGAGAAGACCTGGAGTCACCATCCCTGAAACTAATTAAAAGACGCAGATGTGGCACTTGGGGAGATAGTTCAGTGGTGGACTTGATAGTGCTGGGTTATTGGCTGGACTTGATAACCTTAAGAGGTCTTTACAACCTAAATGATTCTATGATTCTAAAATGATGCAGTAACATATTTCTCCTTAGGGTAACAGTTTCCTAGCACCACTATTAGTTCATGTCATCTGTCACTGACATTCACCAAAAATCCTCCACTGAATCCTCAGCGTAGTGGCAAATGCCAGCCTTTGATTCTGCCTGCGCCATCTGCCCCGCACTATGTGGAACCAATGTTTTGACAAGCTGAACACCATGACCTGAGCAGTTCATCCAGGAGCTATAATTAATACTATGACTCAACATAACACCCCAGCAGTCAGGAGAGACTTCTAGTACATCCATGCAGCTCCTTGTAGGGCAGAGAGAACTGCAACACCACGCTTCCCAGCTCACAGCAACATCCTTATTATAGTCACATCTCCACTGGAGACACCGTGCTAAGGACTGACCTTCAGTTTTACTAACCTGCACGTCACACACATCTTTTATTATTACTTTATTACTATTAATCTGCACTTCCACCAACATAACCTCTTCCCCCCTTCATTAGTTTGTGCTTCTATTCTATATGAGGAAGTGCAAAGTTTTTCATTGCCTGAATTAATTCATTTTGAGCTGAAGTACAATGTGTTAAAGAAAGTATCTCCTCAGCTGTTCCTCTTCTCTCACACACATAATTAATTGTAATTATTAGTCACTCCAGGTTTTGGTTTCACATTTTTCTCTTCCTACATTCACTACAGCATTACCAGGCTTTAAAACCTACAGAGGATGGCAGACAGCTGAGGCATCTACAGTTAACACTGCAGTACGAAATAATGGCCCTAATATTCAACGGCCAAGAGAACAACCAGAAGCAGTTTATGTTCCTAAGACTCGAGTGAGTAACGTAATGACAAATAAAGCTAATACAAAATAGCATTGCTCTCTTACTTCATTACGATGGTCTTAACGTTTAGGGTAATGCAAAGTGAAGGTCTTCATCTTGTACTTTATATTTATTGGCTATTTAATGCTAGTAGCAGACCTGTCAAGTAAACATGAATGAATTTCAGTAGCAGTTTGTGCAAAGCAAGACTTCCATGCATTTTTCTAGCAGAAGGTTTGGCAGCTATTTCCAGGTTCTTTTAAAGTAATGGCTTCTGCCCCAACACCTGACTAATCCTCAATGAGTAAAGCAGCAGTGGACAGTTTTAGCATCTATTATAACACTTGTGAGGGAAGAAGATGTAGAAGTTATCCCTCACAACAACATATTGCTGGGATCATCTGAAAGAGCAGTGCTCTTTTTGCTTGACAGGACAGAAGCAAAGAAAGGAAGGAAGATGACAGGGGTTTGTGCTTTCCATCAGAGGTGTTCAAGCCCCGCAAAGCCTCCTTCTGCTTGGCTACATACCACAGAGAAGTGGGTGTAATCTGAGGAGTAGCTTTAGCAAGCAATGTAGTTTAAATCTAAGCAATTACTTGTACGCTTCAGGCAAAATTCATGACCTGAAACTCGGTAGCTCATGGAGTTATCCTATTCTGAACCTGCATTGGTACAATGTCCTTAAAAAAAGAATATATATTAAGACAAGCTTTGTAAAGTATCAGAAATACAGGGTTTGCTTCACTTCAGTTTCTGAAGTCAGTGAGAAGAAATGTACAAAACAAAAACTGAAAAGACAAATATTGAGCAGGACAAAAAGCCTTCAATGCAAACTTCCTGTACTGGAACAAGGGGACCAGCCAGGGCAGTTTTGAGTCATGACTCTGAGTGGGAGTCCAGTAGTCGCATAGAAACAGAGTTCAAAAGGTAGACTCACTTTGGCATCAAGAACTTTATGATCTATGAAGAGTGTGGCATGCATGGATTTAACACGCTACAAAAGAAAGACAAACATCATTTCACATTTGCTCTACCTTTGTCCACTCATTCATTGCAAGAACAGCATGAATATTTTGAATCTTGAATGAATCTTTCATTTTAAAAAGCACAGTTGAGAAACGCTGACAGGTATTGCTATCTGTGTCTGCCAGTATGTTACTTCCTTTGAAGCTAATAGTGAAACATTTTTAATTCATTTTCTTCTAGCCCTATCATGGCCATTAGGGCAGCCAGAAACAGCAGAAAAGCTACAGGGGAATATGCCACAAAAGCCAGAAACCGAATTTCTCTTGTTGGACAAAAGGCTCCAGAAGATCAAAAAGGTGCATCTATAAAGACACATGACAGGGTGACTTAGAATCTGCTGGCAAAATTGAGCAGTATCATCAACACTGCTCACAGAGCATTATAGATGAAGCCATCATTTCAGAATTCTATCAGAAACTACCTAAAATGAGAAGTTTCTACAAAGCTGGAAGATACAAAGATGAAACCTGAACAACAGCAGCCTAAAGCTGCTATGACAAATCAAGAAAAGAAAAAATAACACACAACCATGTGTACTACAGCGTCAGATAATACATGTGAAAACTCAGACCACTGAGTGATTTGGTAAATACCCTGAGATTGCTACGTCCAAGGCAAGACCAGAGGAGTTAATTGAAGGAAAAAACACTGAATGCCACAAACTCTGTAAGAAGTCCCTGAGCCACAGCTGGTGGCAAGCTGGGGTTACTACCAAGGGCAATCCCATAAAAGGCCCACTTTCCTTCTACCTCCCTCCACAGGCATCAGCCTTTGGCTATTGTCAAAAGCAACATACTTGGCAAGCTAGAGCTGTTCCTGTGCCGGGAGAGCATCATGTAAAAGGCTCAGGATCCTTGCAAGGACCTTGTCTGTTAGCTTCGTGTTTTCTAGAACAGCTCGGAGACCTCAGGAAAACAAAAAATATAAAGAAAGGAAATCTAAAGGTACAACCTTTAAACTTCTTCTCCCAGATGCCTGCAAGTTGGTAATTTTTATTAAGTGGTAATGTTGGCATAATTTAGTTTTTCTCTTCTGTGTGTAAATTCACTTCAGTGTGACAGACTGCATTCAAAGGACAGCTTAATTATAATGAAGAATGATAAGCAATCACAATACATTTTCTTTAGAGAACACCTCTGATTAGGTGTCATAAGGACGCATGAAAACAATAGCAAAAGAAAAGAAATGTACAGTTTACCTTCAGCCAATCCTGTAACTAAGAGCCATGAAAATCCTAATTGCTATAATCATTGAAGCTTAATTGTTTATTAAAATCATAAATTTAAGAGGAAAAGTAGTTACTGCTTGGGTTGATGTTACACAAGCAGCTATCTCCGGTCATTTGGAGTCACGGGAGGTGATAGTCCAGGTGAGCAAGTCAAACAAAATTGCTTAGTTGTTACGCAATGCAGGAGACAAGAGATGAGAGAGAAGGCAAGCAAAAAAAGGGTGTGTTCCTCAGGAGTTATTTTAACCCCTAGAGCAATGAAAAGTACAGCACAAATGAACAGTAAAGTCTCCAGTCATTTGGATACCTCAAGCTAAGGCTCAATGCAAATTCTAAGTATCCTAATATTAAAATCTAACCATGAAGCATAGTTTTGCTGGCTGTAAGTTACTCTAATTAATGGTACCAATTCAGTGTTACATTTACATGGATAAATCCCTTCTTCAATTAGAGCAGCTAGCAGACAAGCCAAAGTATTTCTTACTTCAGAGCTCCCAAGCACCTGATTCAAATGAGTATTTCTGGTACTCAGGTCTCCACTATTCTAGCAGGGTTTTTAAGCACAATTTTTGTGTCGTAGCATTTATTTTTAAGTGTTTCCTGCTTTAATAAATTGATTAATCACTTTTTTTACCAATGTATGGAATAATTACTGCTTCACCTGCTGACACTGGCACGGTGAGCAAGTGACACTCTCAGAAAGCAGCCATATAAATGTTAACACTGGTGATGCTATAAAGAAACATTACCAGGAGAAATCAAATTTAAGTAAGTTTGCAGGTGTAGACAGATCTCTTTTTTCACTTTAACTTGCTCTCTGTACCCTAAAGCATCTGAAAGCTCAACATGGTCCCTGGTTTCCCAGACAGTCCCTGACCAGCATTTTCATTCCTTCTTCCTAGGAAGAGCAAGTCTTCAGGACTGATGTGATGCTAGAAACAGCTGTATACCTTGTCTGGCTGCTACATGTGTGCTTTTGATGGCAGGTTAAGGAGATTTGTGACCTTGCACAACTCCCAAATGCTGTATCTCACACTCAGCCCTACCACGTTGCCAATGGGGGGATTTTATTAATTTGTTTCTTTTTATAGTCACCTACAAGCCTTGCTGTGCAGAGCCTAGCCCCCTAATGCTCAGTGGGACATAAGAATGCGCTTATGTATCCTGTTTCATCTGCGAGGGAGTCTTTGTGCATGAAATTTTGGGGCGCATCCACATGCCTTCCAGCCTGGAGCAAATGTGCAGAGGCAGGCAGGAGCCTGAACAGATCCAGCAGAAGATTTCCTGCACCTACTCACACACATGTACCCATCAGCTTCAGCAGCAGAGAGCAAAGGGAATGCACATACTTTAAAAGCATTAACATGGAAAACATCTACAGTGCTTTCTGCACAGGAGAACAGAGCAGTGAACTACAAGTGACGGACAGCTACTGATGGAAGCTCATCAATGACTATTTATTGTAAACGCTGAAATTTACTGTTTAGTAAAAACTTGAGACTAATCTCTTCAAAAGTTGTTTACATTTTTAATGGCATTTGAATGCATATGAACTTAGAAAAGAGAGCTACAGATAATAGCTGACAGTGATCAAATTAACTTTTAAATGTAATTGTCAAAAAAAAAAACCCAAAGAGAATTGCTTCTGCTTTTGCCAGTACCTCATACTGAGCTTTGCAAACTAACAGTATCCATTTTTTTAGAGGAATCAATCTATTTTTACAAAAACCTATAGGACGAGAAGGGGAAAGAACAAAAATAGCAAACATACTGCTATTGCTAAGTGACTCCTAATGATTAATCATAAATGTATGTGCACAATTTCCTTTGCATCCTGTTTGCTGAGAAAAGCAAGAAAGAATAGCTCAGTGTGGAGTCAGAATTTTTTACAAGCCATTTCTAAAGACAAAGCAAGACAAGACCTACAGGAGCTGTCATCTTTTTCCCACCAAATCAATATAGCTGGAAAAGAACAAGTTTGGAAAGGCGATTTCTCAGGCTGCTTTTAGTTCAATGACTGCTGCATCTGTTGCTCACAGGAGAGAGATGAAGGTGCCAGGCATCCTCCTGCACTTTGAACTCTGGACCTGGGAGCACCCTGCATAATTAAGGTGTTATGAGCTGGTGAGTCTACTCAAACAGGCAAAGAGAGGTCTGCATTCAACACCCCTACCACAGCAGAGGTCTAAACCAAGCACATTTTTGTATTGTGCAAGTTCAAGACAAGGATGAGCTATCCAGACCACCTTTTACATGGCACAGGCAGGCTCCAGCTCCCTATAAAGTCAGTAAAACACCAGTTTCATCTCTGGCAGCAGATTAAAAGGCTGCTAGAGAAGTTATGGGGTTTGTTAAGTGATGTGTGGATGGAGACAGAAAGAGAAGCCAAATTTCCCATCCTCACCAATGTGCTGGGCTATCACGACAAATTAAATGCATGTGATACATTATAAGACAAACATGTTCTGGTGCACATTTAGGAGTTTCAGTACATTGTTTCCCAGTGCCCTAATTATTAGTAATTGCAGGAGTTTTAAGTACAAATGACACTGACATTCCCAGGAAAGAGCAAAGGCAGAATTTTGGCACCAAGCCCTGCTGAGCTGCTTTGTAATAACAACACTTGGGTATGTCTCAGACACAGTTTGCAGGTACACAAGTCCCTGTCCTTCCAAGCACATCTGGCTCCTGCTGCAATGGCTGGACCCAGCAGCTGAAATTAAAGGTTTTAAATACAGAAGCTCTCAAAGGGTGTCCTGGGGACACTGGCATCTTGAGTACATTTTGGCCCAGGATTAGAAGAACACCACTTGAACTGAGAAAGTAGGTTTCAGTGAACTGTTGCTCAAGGGCTGATATTATTTAACACATCTGGATTAATATGTATGCAAAACAAAATACAAAGGCAGAAGAACAAAGAAATGGAGATACTATGGGTGGGCACTGCAAAGCCATGGATGGCAAGATATATTTAGCAGACATAAAGAAACCTCTTGTTTTTCTTGTGGACTCTAGACACTCTGAGAGTATTTGTTAAGGACAGGATCTAAGTGGCACCAGGAGAACATACAGAAAAAACTGGAGCTTTCCATTTTTAGAAAACTAATGAGCTTTTCCTCTCTGTTCCCAATTGCTCTTTGCCCTGCTGATATGTCATAATTCTGTATTTATAATGCCACAGCCTTTTGTCATGGAGAATGCAGTAAAAATGACAAATAAGCCTGCCTTGCAACACACACTGAAATATCACAATATGGGTTAGGAAGGAGCAAGGTTTAGTTTGAATAAAAACGAGCTTAAGCTATTAGCAAACATAAGATAACCTCTGGTTGTAGGTATGGATTGTCTCCTTGCACTAAAAGCATCATCTGACCATGCTCCATTAACCTTCTTGTACCTCCAGCACCCTGTCCTGAGCTGATTCACAAGGCCCCTGATTTGCTATTTCCTCCAATTTGGATTTCATTTCTCAAGACCAATCCCTGCTTCATGTATATCTCATCTCTAACTGGAAGAGGCTCAGGAGTTCAAAACACGTGGACTTACACTGTTTCAGTAAACACTGCCCTTCCTCCTATACAACCCAAAAATGGTCTCATTCCCTTCTTGGATATACACAGTAATAACAGCAACACAACCATACAGAGCTAGTACTTATTTTTAGGTATATGACTTAAAAAGAAGCTTTCCCTTCCCCAAATAGATCTGTTCTTCCTCATTGCTAGTTTTGTGCCAAAGAAACTAAATGTATAAATGTCAAGAATCTCTGCATGTCTCTTACTCTACTAAATCTGGTTATTCTTCCATCTGCAGAATATAACATGTATACTGCTAATGCTATTAGAAAACCATCTAGGAAATCAATTCAGAATTAATACTACAAAGAGATACCAAGCACACCTATCAGACCTGCAAGTTAACACATTCCTAGAAGTGATATGATATTTCTGACATCTCATGGCAAATAATCTCAGAATTAAGGGCCTTAGTTATGACAAAAGAGTAAACACCCAGATCCAAATAACCATTCTTCTGAAATCGCTAATGCAGTTGATGAAAACACAGTAACAAAAGCCTTTCAAATTACACAGCACTCCAACCTGACGCACAACCACTAAAAAGGAAAAATAATATAAAAATACAATGAAACAGGCAATAGGAGGTAGGAAGTACTTCCTCTCCACCGAGGCTTTTGTTAGAAGATACACTAGATTCCTTTTCTGAGGAGCGTGAAGTGGGAACTGATTGCTTTCACGCTGAGCACACTTAGGAAAACACCTTTACATTTTTGCTTTTTTTTTGGGTGTCTGCACTTACTCAAGTTACAAATGAATCTTTACTCTTCCTGCTTCAAACAGAGGCTTGTTGCAAATTCATTGTTAATTTTTTTCAAAAGGTTCACAGCATCAGGAAGATAACTCCAGATATTAAAGGCTTTCTGATTTTTGGTCACCCTTCCTGAGTAAGGCCAGGCTAAGTGGCCATGCTGCATTCTTTTGTCTAAAGCCCTTTCCGCAACAAAGAACCCCCCATGAAGAAACGGAGAGCCCAGCACCCACCTCAGCTCCACAACACCAGCCTGATGTGCCAAGACCCTCAACAGGCAGCACAGCCCACAGAACCTGGGTGACCCAGAACGAGCTTCAAAGCAGATGGAGCAAAGTTGTCAAGCTCCGAAAAGTTTATTTACTTGCAAGTGCTGGCTGTCATAAGGGATCCAGAAGTAAATGCCAGCTAACATTTGCCCTTCCCAGAGTCAGGGAAGGCTGTCACACCATCGCCAGAATGAGCAAGGTCACCGTATGCCTCCTGCTATCCCTCCTTCAGGGGTTTTTCTGTCGTCCTTCGAGGCTGCTTCTCGATGCATGTGTTTTGCAGTGACTTTCCAGAGATGTGTTTGCGTTTTGCCTCTTAAACCACCGAAGCAAGCAGGCAGCAGAGAAAGGCTCGGTGCCCTGGCATTTGCACTCACCTCAGGTTCTCTTCCTGTGACCCGGGCAGGACACTGTCAGGACGATCCCGTCTCCTCCTGTACAGATCTGAATGTGACAACTCTTTCAGCTGCAAGGCCGTCATATTCCCCTACCTGGAGGCGGGCTGGGTGTTTTTTTAAAGGTGAGGGGGGTGTTTTGGCTTTGGGTTGGGTTTCTTTCCCCCGCCTCTCCCAGCTGTGGGTGCCGAGGAGCACGCCTGCCAGGATGCCTGGAGAGCAGCGGCGGGGCGGTGTGCCGGCACACCTGCGCCCGCCGGAGCCACCAACCTCTGCAGGCAGGCAAGGCAGGCACCCGCCGAGCTGCTTCCTGTTTCTCATAGGTACACACCCTCCCAAAGGGCACCACATTTCCTTTATCACTGGATCACACCTAAGGGATGTGTGTGACAAGCTCACCCCCCTTCCCTCCAGCTTTCCTCAAACTCTCACCGCCCCGACAGGCACGACCCTGCCCTGTGCTGGGCAAAGCAGGCGGCTCACCCAGCGCCTCTGCAAGAAGCTACACATCTCCAGGACTGCAATGGGCTGTTTACTCTTTCCTGTAATAATTTATGACAAAAGGAAAGTCATTAGAGCTATGAAAATTCAGTTACTCAAGCACGTTGGCAAGCTCTGACAGGGAGGTTAATGCAGCGAAGTGTGCTGCAAAGTAACTTCAGTAACTAGCATTAAAATACTTTTTTGGGAAATGCAATAGGACTCTGCATTTTCTTTTCCTACTTTGAAAATCAGAAGGAAACCACAATGTAATTTTCTGCCTACTCTCAGCTGTCAAAACACAACCACTGAACCAGTTTGTCTCATTTTTGTAGTGACGGAGTGTCCTATGTAATTGCAAAACAGGAATGGAAGTGCTTTAAGTTTCCTGCACGGCAGGAAGGTGGTTCGCAGGGAATTTTGAAAGCTCTGTGTCTCATCTCACTTGATAAATTTTTAGTAGTAAATAAAACACTTCATTTCAGGAGGCTTCAAAAAAGCCTACCACTTTAAAAAAAAAAAAATTACCATTTCTTTGACATTATTGTTGACACATATAAACAAAAAAATCAGAGATTTTACTTCTATGTGATGAGTGGGGAAAGTGTGTGTTTTAAATGAACTTGCATTCAATAAAAGCCAAGAAACCTAACAATTTGCAAGGACTGTTTTGACTATAATAGGAAACAAGTTCTATGTGGTATGAATTACAGAGTTCATTATTAAAGTGTTTATTTTGTAGCAGAATACGTGTCTGAGTATTTTTTAATTTCTCGAAAGGAAAAAAGTGTAACATAGATAATACTGAGTATGTCATATGACACCAATTTTGTTGAGATTATCAGACTGAAAACAAACACTGTAATTTTATATAATACTATCATTGTGCTTCAGTCTGGAATGTCATCAATGCATAATATTAAACATCACACAATGGAGAAATAACAGAAATTGTTTTGGAAAAGAAATCACATAACATGCCAAACAGATAATGGTTGCAAAAATTCGAAGTGATTTATATGATTTTAGAGAGTTGCGCGCACTGAACTGTCAACGAGAGGTACACATATCTGAGCTGTCCTCAGAAAATAAAAGCAAGAATGATCACAATATTTGCCTAAACATGCTGCATTCCAGTTTCAAATGAAGTATTTAAAATTGTTTCCCAGTACACGGTAGGATAAGCTTAAACATAATTAAATGCCAATTCCCTGCAGTCAGTCAATCAGCAATGCAATGAAAAGTTAATGCTGTTACTAGCAGAGGTTAAGGATGGCAGATGACAGATGTTCATGGCACAGCAGCTTTTATACATTACCAACAGTTTATACTCTGCTTTAAATATCTGTGTACCAATGATTTATCTTTGTCCATTTCTAGATAATAATCTAAAAAGTGATGAGTACATTTTTTTCCATGAAAAAGCTCTTTGTAAACTATTGAAATTGAACTATTACCAATTAATTTGTTCATAGATTCTTATTTACTACAGTAGCCATCTGTTCAGAATATACTGAATACTTTTGTATTAAACATGACACAAGTCAATAAAAAATGAAAGGATAACTCTTCCCCCACTTTGTTGCATGTTGTGTTAGTGTGAAACACATCACTTCATTAAACTTTTATTTATCTGCATGAGCAGCTGCTGTGCTTGGGCAACAACTTTTACTCAAATGTCCTTGGAAACCAGAGATGCACCAAACCAGTATTATGAAAATTTAAAATTAACACTACCAGACAGAGCATGCAAACTGAAGGAATACAGCAAGTCCAGACATAACAATGAGTTGTTATACAGATCAAATCCACCTAAATATAAATGAGGGCAAGATAGTTAGGTTTTTAAAGTAAGGCGTGGGACTCAGCTCCGTAGCTCCATTTCACAGGCCTCTTCAGCAAACTCCAACAGGGTTCTATGCTGATACAGAAAACACTTTCTTGGAGGACTTCAGCACAAGCTAAAAGCTTTCTACAAGAAGAAATGCAAACTGGATTCCTTTTCTGCCCTGTGGGATTGCCCACGGATCCTCACAAGGAGCGAGGTTTCAAATCTGAATTTACCCAAACGTCAAACCTTAAATTCTGAGTACCAAATAAGGGCATTTTTTGCAGAGATGTTGCAGAACACAAATGTTATTTCTCCACTGACTCACATAAATGATTCCACAAAGCAACTCAGATAGACCTGGTTCTGCAAGAAGAACTTCCCCAGAGAGTGCCTCCTGCTTCCCACACCCCTTTTTACCTTCTAGCCCCTATCTGCTGTTTATAATTCCTTTTTTGAGAGATTACATTCTTCTCATGTGGGATGGGGCCACTTGGACCTTTCACATTCCATCAGAATTTTTGAGGACTAGCCAAGTTACCACAGCTTTTTCATTACCAGTAATGCACAGCCTTCTTGTATGTCCTGTACTTTGAAGGCTTACTCTTCTTTTTCTAGTGTGTGACTCTTACCTTATGCATGTGACCTTCCTCTTGCCCCCAGAGAAAGCCAACATTGCTACTGCAATGCGATGGATAACCATGGTGGTACGTGTCTTTCAGTAGGGGAAAATATTCCCCCATGTCTAACCAGCAAAAGGCGGAACTGAGACAGAAACTGTGTAGTCCTTCATACATCACATGCAGTAAATAACTTTTTATTATGTGGGACAAGGCTTATGGTCGAGTTTTCACTGCAGTCCTACAGAGCATTTATGTTGATATTCAAAGCCTGCAGTACTCTCTTAAATGTCTATGAAAGTACTGCTGTTCTGGTGACTCTAGGTATTCAGGAGAATTCTTCCAATTTAAAAATCTTTTAAAACAGACAGGTCATGTCTGGTTACTTTATACTACATTCAAAGGGATGGGAACAGTAATTCATGATGCTGGAAAACATGTAATTAAATTTAGGAATAACAATAAATGCCAAGTGCTTCAAATTCAAGACATTTCTTCATGAGCCTGTATTTACAGAAAATACACACTAACTATAGAAACCAGAAAAGACAAAGTTTTAAGTCTCTCATTCCACACAGAAAAGTCTTTATTGATGTATTCCATTTTTTATTCGCTCTTAAGTGGCATGTTCTTGGTTTTTGGTTTTTTCCAAACTTTGAAAAAACTATTACATTTCAATTAAATTTAGTTGAAGATTTTCAAATCAATAGAAAAAACTGTTTTTATGGCAGCACAGACAGTCAAAACAATAACCAGAAGAGTGTTCTAAGAACACTATAGGAATGCCTGTAGTATGCAGTTACAAGGTGGCTGCATGTTAATTACTAGTTATTACTAAAATCCAGTTTATTACTAGAATCAGGTTCCAGAGGAATGTGTACAAGAGTGATGGTTTTCTACTATTTCTCACAAGATCTGGAAGAAAAATACACTTTAAAGTGAAGGAAAAGGCTTATACATCAGCGAAGGACTTGCTGCAGGAAATGAGGGAAGGTGGCAATAACCTTTCAGACAGTTTTGCAAGAATCCCTGAAGCATCCTACTGATGTGCTGATGCCAACAAAGCTTCACGCCTCTCTGGAGCTGCAGAATAAGTTGCCACAGATGGGTTTGGGTGTCAAAGAATAATATACCACAGTGTGGATCCCTGCTAGAGCAGGCAGTGATAAAATGAAATGCACAGAGAGAATGCCAAGCCATAAATGCTAAGGACACACACCTTGAAACTAAAATTTCAAAGCTTCATGGGAGCCTAAACTGTTAATTAAAGGAGTTAAATAATTAATTACATGTTTCCTTCCTTGTCTAATGTCACTCCAACATCTGTTTTCATGTTTCCTGCCATGTTCCACTTAGTGATCAATCAATCCTGAAGCATGCAAATTTAATCTGCGGATTAGGCTAAGAACTGAGGCACTTGATCTATATCCACAGTACAAAGCAGAGCTTTGGATTTATGTCCTTGCTCCAGCTGACCAAGTGGGTTTGTTGCAATTTAACAGTAGTTACTAGTTTTTGTCAAACCTCATCTACTAATGCCTGTCCCTGCCATACAATGTAAAGACCTACATGATGGTTGCAACCTGATCTAGCGCAAGGTGTCCTGGCCCATGGGGGGCTCAGACCTAGAGGGTCTTTAAGGTCCCTTCCAACCCAAACCATTCTGTGATTTTATGGTGTGGTCAACACACTTCAGAGCAGTGAAGCACTCAGCCCATTGAAGTCCTCTGGGATTTGAGTGGGCAAAGGGAAGGCAGGGCAATTGTGGGGAGCACAGGGCTTTCTTATCCTGGCAGTAGTAACCAAAGACATCTCCACCTCCATGGCTGGTGGCCCACATGGTTTTGGTGAAGAGCAGGCAGAGATGCCTTCTCTCATTCCAAATATACTATTCCAAGGTATTCTGCTTTCCCTCTCCAAGATCTCTTGCACGTGCTGCTCCATGAATTCCTAAATTCAGCAGGAAAAAAACACCTGCAAAAGGCACACTTTTCTCCAGCAAGCAGAAATCTACTTTGGCTGAGCTTTACAATACCTCCCTCTACTGGGAAAATGCTGCCTTGTTTCTCGTGCCAGTGTTTCTTTCTACAGCCAGAGGGAGATAGGGATTAACCCACACATACTTTAGTAATTCAGACTAGGGCCAAGCTGAGAGCAGAGACAAATGCCAGACCAGCGGGTGAAGATGCAGGTTAGCATTATAGCCAAAAAATTAAGCTGTTAATCAGCAGATGATCCATGCATGACTAGGTATGCAAAGAAGAAAGCATGTGACACAGCACGAATCAGTTTTGTCCTGCCATTTGTACATAAGCCTCTTAAAAAAAAGAGTGGCAAGCTGCCAAAGAGCTGATGCTTTAAGATAAGTACTCATATGGACCCAGTATGCAATGGGGTAACATCGTAAAAAAGAAAGGAAAAAAAACCCCACACCAAAAAGATGAGGGAAGGGAGAGTTTAAAGCCAATAAAATTACAGTGTAGATTAATTTTCATAGCCTAGAGCATGTGGAAAAACACAAGGAAGTCCCAACCTGCATTTCTAGATCCAGACCTACCCTTCAGAATAATTTTACTCTCTAGGAATTAAAAGCCTCTTCCCAACAGAGATTTTCAAACTCTCTTACATTTAAGCACCTTGCTTATGATGCATGAGGATCCTAAGCTGAAAAGTCTTATCTTTAAACAAGTTGACTTCTACTTCACTCTACTACTGTAGATACGTCCAGGTGGTTTACTTTATCCTACTATGATGGGATAAAATACCTTTAGAAATGAGGGCAAAAAGCCCTGGGTGCCAGCTTGCTTACTGGGCGGTTAGAAGCTCCCCAGTGGATGCTACAAAAGACTGAAAAACCTCCAAGTTTAAAAAAAAAAAAAAATTAAAAAAAATTAAAAGACAAAAGCAGAACCAGAAAACAGGCGGCAAATGAAGGAAACTGCCCAGGGAGCTGCTGCCGCAGATACCCCAAGGAATTACCTGCTCTGGCAGTTGGGTTTGTGTCCCAAAAGCCATTTGAGATGGGCAGTTGCTGAGCTCTGGTTTGGGTGGAGAGCTAGTGGGACATCTCAAAACAGGTCCCAGACTGTCTTTGCCCTTTCAGTGAAGGAATGGAACAATTAGGAAATCCTAATTTTTCTATGAACATCACTCATCAGGGTTAAATAAATGCAAACAAAACCACAGCAGCCCATAAACTGCTTTCTCTGTTGACTCCCAGCAATTACTCTCCCAGACCCTTTGCTTTCCATCTCACAAATAATTTTCAGATGACTAATGCTACATTACAAGTAGAGAAAGGAAAAGCTTCTCATCAAGGTTTTGTGTCCTTACACTGAAATGAAACGCCAAGGAGAGAAGACAGCACACTCCCCTTGAGAAGGCTGGAGAGGTGCTGGTGACCCTGACATGCCCATGGCTTGAAAGCACCACCACCTCCTGGCACACAACCAAATACAACCATGAAAGCAGTAAGGTGACACTACTTTACAGCTCCAAGGGCTGGTGTTTTAGAAGGGCAATCCAACCCTGAGCTCCCAAGAGGGTACCAGAGCCTTTGAATGCTGCTGGTTGTATGGTGAGGGATGGTCAATTTAGCAGCCAAGAAGATGCAATGATCCTCACTCTATGCCTGTAAACACACCATACAGGCACCTCACACAGTCTCTACTGCCCAAAAACACCAAGGCAGGGAAAACACATTACAGAGGAAAGGGGAGGAGGCAGTAGGGGCACAGAGAAAACAGCACAGAAGGTCTGACATATTGAAAACTGATTCTACACTCTGACCACTGTTTCCAAGAATAGTAGATAATCCCTAGGGATTATCACCTTTAAAAGCTCAGAAACCTGTAGTATGATGGTTTCTAGTATATAAGAACGAAATATATTCTGTAAAGCAAAATATAGAAAGTAGATCAGGTGCCTACAAAATGTAAAGCTGAATATATATAAAAATACTTTAAAATCACAGGCAAAGTGCAATTTTTAGTGACTCAAAAACATCTTAATTTTAAAGTATATACATTTTAGTTTCAAAATTGTTAAAACCCGTAATTCATATCAAAGCAGAAAAATCCATGCTGAGAAAAAAAATCAGAGTACAAAGGAAATGAAAGTAATTCAACCTGGACATTCAGGATGATGTAAAATGGAAAAGCCAACCCCCCCCTTCCCCTAGTGCTGTAAAATTACTTTGGGATTCAGCATAAAACATAAAAATATGTTCTCATATGGATTTTTCATAGTATTTTAAAGCACATGAAAAACATTCTTAAGATTCTTAAATTAGAACAAAAGACTTAAACCAAAAATTCACAGCTGCCCTACCGTAAAAGCTTTGCTTCGCTGGAAAAGTCACTGACTTCTGAACATAACCATACCAGAAGCGATACAATTTCTGTAGCAGGTGGGACAAATCTATTCCTTCCACTGGAATTACAGGTTTGGGTTCAATTACTCTGTTGCAGTGTCCTCTTCCTCAGCCACTGCCAACTATCCCACTGCTCAAAGAAAACCCATCAGCAATGGTTTATCTTCAAAGTGACCACAAGTCCTCTGGGGAAAAAATAGCATCCCTAAAAACACTCCCACAGAACAAAGGATAAAAAACTGCTGGGAATACCAAAATACCTCTGTGCATTTCCAGAACAACAAATGACTTTGCTAAAAGTTCTGTAACCGTGCCGCTTGCTGTTACTAGTAATAAAACCCAGCAAATAAAAACTATTATTCATCCTTTTCCTAACTCTATTTATCACCACTCCCCTGCATGGCTCCTCCTCCCAAGAATTTCCCTGTGAATGACTAAAAGCCCATACAATTTGTAGCCAGGTTGTCGGCTCAGAAGGCAGCATGACGAGCACTCTGGCAGATGCCACAGCCAGACCCTCAGCCCCAGTGACCAGGTGAACACTTACTGTCAGCCTGTAGCCCCGCTGGCAGCACGTTCACAATGAGCACCCTTTCCCATTTAAAGCTTTACATCAAATGCCCACTGTTGGCACGTTTTCTCTGTGGTTATGACTGGTAGTTGTGAAAAATTAAAAAAAAAAGAAAAAAATTTAAGTGACTCAGTAAACCACTTCCTTCTTTAACCCTGCAAAAACTTGATACTATAAAAAGAGGATAAATCTATCAAAATTCACAGTTCAACTCCACAAATTGCGTCATGCCAATTCTCCATCTCCAAGGACAGAGAAAGAAGCAAACCTTCCACCTCATAGGAAAGGTTATAGCTTTAGTTATACCATTGGTGTATAGCACAGAAGTACAAAAGTGGGAGAGGCAACAGCAGGACAGCATTCCACGTCCGTATATGGGAAGAGCAACTCCTGGAATCACTGGTGAGCAGCAGAGTCATGCACGGCCACTTCAACCCATCACAAGCATCTCTGTCAGTGCCATGTGGAGTGGGAAGACCCCATCTCCCCACCTTCCCACCTGCTGAGAAAGAGGAATACCCTCTAATTTTCTTCTTTTCTGAGATGAAGGCAGACAGAGTCACACACTGGATCTCTGGCAACCTCAGCACAGGACAAAGACTAACTGGGGACAAAAAATAACCACCATCTCATAGAGCATGTTAGGCTGGTCAGCCTGTCCCGACAAACAAGAGTTGAGCTGTGTCTCTCTTGTAGGGACAGAGACTCAAACTCAGTTTTCCTAAAGCAGTCTGAATCCCTGGCACATCTCAAAGGCCCCAGGCAATCTGTTGCAGGGTTAAAGCAGCAATATCCTTAAAATCAACAATTTTTCCCTGCCACTTGCTGCACAGAGCTGTAACAAGTAGTGCCTGAAACCTTGCTCACCACCAGTGACAAAGAAATGAGGCCACAACCTGATCTCTGCAGGGGACATGCAGGACGCGCTGCAGGCAGAACTTGTCCCCAGCTCTGTTCATACCGCACTATGGCTTCAGGCTTCGGTCCCCTCACTGCCAGTGCGCCCTCCCGAACAGTCAGACAGGAAAGTTTCCTTGCCACCTACTTTCACCATATGCACAAAATAATGCTATGCCATACCAACAGAGCCTCATTTTGCCTTCCCTTCATCATGTCCCTACATCCTGTTTCTTGCTCCTATTTCTGTCTTCAGGCCACTTAACACTATCACTAACCCTTTTCTGTGGACAAATTAACAATGTAAGTTATCTGTCCGAGCTTCTGTTTCCCATACTGCCGCACAGTGCTTCCTCATTTGAACTTCTTATCTCTTCCTGCAAAGACCCTTCAAGTACAAAAGCGGCAGTAAAGTTTCATTAACCTTATCACTAGACATTTACCCTCCCAGGCGAAAGAATGCACTACAGCTTTGTCTCTCAAAATAATGTGGCAAACGTCAAGGTAAGGGCATTTTGTTCTTGAAGATGAAGAAAATCACAACAAACCAGTTGTACAGAATGAGAGGCCTTGGTTGCTACTGCAGTGCATGTTATTTAATATATTGCTCATATGCCAGCAGTTCCGCTTTTATAGGAAGGCAGGGACAGTTTGTTGATTCATGATAACTGTAAAAGCTGCAACACTTCATGGTTAATGTGAATAAGCATCTGTTAAAAGGGAACTAGGAAAACAAGCATTAACTCTTAAATTAACATTTTAAAGCACGTTTGAGCAATTCATTAACCAGTTGGCCTGGCTAAATTACGTTTTCCAGTTTTGTTCACTTCATAACAGTTGGGTCTATTTTATCACGAACTTGTTTTCCAAAAGAGCTGTGCTAAAAGAAAACTTGTGAACAAAATTATGGGCAATGAGAGCAGAACAAGACCAGCCCCAGAAAGCCAATGCTTATAGGCAGCGACAGATTATTGTGGTCTGTGGTTGCCCAGATCAGGCCTGATGAGACGTACAGGGTAGAGTCACACAAACAGCTCTAGACAAAGTCACGGGGTTCAGCCAAGCCCATCAGCTGGTCCTGGCACCAGGGCTTCCAAAGCAGTCAGCAGATGTGGCCCCACAGTGATCATGAAACTCCTGATATAACAGAGAGGGGGCTGGACCTGTGTTAGGCATGGAATTAGACCAAAAAATTAGTCTACAAGCAAAAGTTAACTACAGAAGGGAACCAGTGATTCATACCCATGTTTCCACAAATGCAGAGTATTTTTCTTTGCTCCTCTTGAAGGCCACCATGAACTACAACTGCAGAACACAGGCAGAGACAAATCCCCAGAGCTGCTCCAAGATGCTGAATACTGCAGCTTCTGGACAGGTTTGTGTCCTCTATGCTTCAGGCAACAAGGGCAACCCTCTGCAAGGAGACCTTTGAGGTGCCTGCATTGCCAGGAGCTGGTGGAGAAGCCAGACAGTCACACCCTCAGGCTGTCTGCCTCATCACCCCCTGAAATCACTGTCTCCGGGGCAAAATAAGCAGAAGGAAACACGTACTCATGCCTCAGCTGTTCCAGTTTGCCAAGGGTGTATACGTGAGACGGCTGAACTGACCTAGGAGCTCACCGCCAAGTTCCTTTTTTCTCCTTCCAACACTGTTCGTTCCCCCTCCCCATACATTCCTTCCTCCCTCACCTTCACCCCAGCTGCAAAGAACTTTAGCCCATCTCTTCCTCTCTCAAGAGCCCTCTGCCAACCACCAAACTAGGAAAAGACTGGGTTTGGGGGGATGGTGGGTTAGTGAATGCAGCTGCTGTAGGACAAAGGATGAGTGGGTGCCATACACAGCACAAGGGAGCAAGGTGCTGGAAATGTCCCTCCAGCTCAGCAAAAGTGAGATGCTCCCTCAGCGTGGTCATCCTCAGTCAGCTATGGATGTCCCATTCCTGGAAGCATTCAAGGCCAGGCTGGATGGCGCCCTGAGCAGCCTGGTCAAGTGGAAGGTGTCTCTGCCGTTGGCAGGGGGATGGAACCAGATGATCGTAAAGGTCCCTTCCAACCCAAAGCACTCTGTGATCCTGCACACCGGCACAAGGCCCGTCCCCCGGCAGACAGATGCCCTCGGGCCAGGCACAACCCCACGGGCTGGGGAGGCGTGAGGGCCTCGGGGCAGGGGGACCGCACGCGGCCGCCACGGGTGCATTGTAACGGAGGCGATGTTTGCGAAAACTATTAATATCTGTGTTTGTATTCCTGCCCGACAGCCAGAGA
>VZTX01016329.1:150288-175470 GCA_013400915.1 Pardalotus punctatus
CCGTCCTACAGAGGGCTCCCCGGCCCACAGAGGGCTCCCCGGCCGCAGCGCCCGCGCCGCCGACCCCCCACCCGCCCCACAGCGCCAGGCTGAAAAGGTGAAGCCTGCTTTAAGGAAGGGAAAAAGGGCCCCAAACGCCTCGGGTTCCCCTTGCAGTCCTTCCTTTCAGTGTCATCACAGCTGCGTTTCAAAGCAGACCCCAGGCCACCAAATGCTAACAGTAAATCAGTGTAGATCAGAGCTGGACCTCCAAGCCAGACTGACTCGAGTTCAGGTAAAAAGGCACACTTGCAGCCGTTCAAATCAGAATTTTTTCACTACGATGGTGGTGAAACACTGCAACAGGTTGCCCGTAGAGTTGATAGATGCCCCACCCCTGGAAAGATTGAAGGTCAGACTGGCTGGGGCCCTGAGCAACCTGATGGAATTGAAATGTCCCTGCTCATTGCAGGGACATTGGACTAGATGGCCTCTAAATATCCCTTCCACCCCAAATTCTATGTTTCTATGAAATGGCACCAATTAAAATAGTCTGCTCTCAAGTGACAAGAGGACAGACAGCCATTTGTCTTCTCTTGAACTCACTGCAATATTTAAACATAACTTTTTCAAAAGTGCTACTGCTACACCTAAGACAGGCCTGGAGCAATGCCCTAGGATGAACCACACTGCTCAGCTGAGGGCCCCTTGCTACGAAGTGATGGGAAACACCAGCTCTACAGCCAGACCTGCTCTCCTCACCAAGTGTCCTCTCCTGGGCCCAGTGACAGTGGCAGGGCTGACTGGAGCAGGAGCAGACTGCAGGGACCCAAGTACTGGCCAAAAGCAGATGGCACAGCTGTCACTACAGGACTGGACTTGCAGCGGCTGATCAGAGGAAGTATTTGATGTTGGGAGCTGTCAAAAGCTTCCTCTCCTCTAAAATTCTCAGGAATAACAAGAGAAAGGCTTGACTTTTCCACAAGAATACTGCTGTTAAGAAGTAAAAGTGGCATTTCTCTTGTTTAGCAGTTAAACAACGGAATTTGTTCCAAAACCAATAAACACTACTTGCCGGTTACTTTGTGAATTCCAAACACATTAATGTTTATCTAGTTTAAGTTTGACGGTCCTGGTCACTGCTATAATTTCATCTGTAGAGTCCAAAACCATAGCTGACGAGATCCCTAACCCCATGATCTCCATGGCTAGACCAGGAAGACAACATCTTGCCATCCTGCCCAGCCTCCTCCTCTGCAGTGTCTGTGACACGGGAAGACAAACAGGGTGGCTACATAATGCCCAGCACAGCTGGATGGTTCCATGCAGCTGCATCCTGATGTGCAGGGAGATGCACACACCCTGTTACATGGACAGCACAGCCACGGGCACCTCTCATGCCAAAGTGACAGTGATTAAAGGTATGTAAGGGCACGAGTCCCATTTCAGGATCTCTGAGTTCAACTATCTACCTTGCTGTACCTGTCTCCTTTCTGACACAAGAGCACACTGAAGGAGGAACTGCTACTTTGGAGAAAAAAGCTATTTTAATTCCTGGGTAGGGCTATCATATCCCTTCTGTTTCACTCACAGAGATTACAGATGCACTAAGATACCATCAAAATAGATCTGCCACACATAGATACAACCCTGTTCCTAGATTTCAGTAAAGCAGCATTCACCAGCCAGTGGCTGCTGCATGCTTTCCAATCTTCTTCAAGTGCTTTGTTGCTTTAACAAGGCCTCTCTGTTATCCTCCTCTGGCAGGACAATGGCTCTCAGGCTTTTTCAGTAATGAATACACCGTCTCTTCAAAATAACCTAGGTCAACCTTTCTTTACATTTAATACACAACATTTCCAAAATAAGATCTGTTTTTCTCTGCAGGCACATCATAAGACATGATAAGCCTTTTTAATACATCCTCCAAATGGAACAGCCCACAGTCATTTGAATTCTCCATCATGAGCACAACTCTTTGCATTTCTCTTCATGAAATTTCAGCTTCTTGATTGTGGAGCCTCTCTTCAGACTGCCAAGACCATTTTTAATTCATCTCCTGTATCCCTAAAGATTCCTCCAAGTCAAGGACATCCACAAACTTTGTAAGCCAACTTTCCGCTGGAGCATCCAGGTCACTGATCAAGTTATTAAATGCAACTGACAAAGGAGAGAATTCCTGCAAGGTGTCATCAGGCAGGTTCTGTTTAGGGGGGTCCTGTTGGTGGCTCTGTGTAAAAACATGAATCCCTGTCCAAATGCTTCTTTTCACACAGCTACACATCTACCTTCTGGCAATTTCACCTAGACTGTTTTTTCCAAACTGCAGTGTATTTCTCTTTAACCAGCAGTGAAACCAAGCACTGAGTCCAAACTAATATGCCTTGCAAGGGGATGATGCAGGAACAGGAGGAGGTGTCAGCAGCACTTATGTGAATGGTCTGAAACAACAACAGAAGAGTGGCAAGAGCAGATGGATACACAGAAGACAATTTGCAAGGCTTGTGCTCCAACTAAGTCAATCACTGTGACTCTAATTCTAAAGCCTTTCTCTCGTTTGCTTATGAAATTTTGTGTCAGACAGCATCAGCAGATACACCTCATTTATTTCCTCCTTTCTGTTTATCAGGCATAAAAGGTCTGCCAGACCTGGAAAATTGGCTGCTTTGAAACTATCTGTTCTTAGAAATCCATGTGGCTTTTTTAATACTGTATTATTCAGTAAGTGCTTATATATTGACTGTTAGTTGCACTCATGACTTGCAAGGGCTCAAGTTTAGGCTGACTGAGCTAAATTCTTTAATTTTTTGCCACCATTTTCAAATATAAATACTGTGGTCACTCTTCTGCATGTCTTCTGGGGCCTCTTACATGAGCTCTGAAAAAGTATCCCTAATAGGCATTATAGCACTCTGAACCATCCAGTATTACTGCTGACGCAATGTGCATAGTATTAAGCCAAAATATTACAGAAATTGTATCACAGTAGGTTTGACCTTAGTGTTATGAAAAGCACTCTTCCTCACCATTACTAATGCACATTTTTATTGTTAAGGATTAAACAGGAACAGTGACAGCCAAGGAAAAATAAACAACATGCAAACAGGAAGGCTATGGTTGTGGAGTGGTACAAAAGCACCAAAAAGAAATCTCTTGTGAGAAATTCTTTACACATTTCAGCCTGGATCTGGCTCCATTCACCTCCAGAGTTTCATTAATGTTCTCCCTTTTCCCTGGGGTTATGTGAAAGAGGAAATGAGATAACGCCCAGTCTGTCCTTTGAACAGCACTCCGCAGTCACACTGACTAACACCATCGGTAGCTGCTTTCCTCCCAAACTCACTGGCAAGGGCCCAGGGATCTCCCTCCCAGGCATGCCGCCACCAACCCGGGGCCAGCTGGCTGCCACTGGCCGCCCTGCTTCCCTTCTGTCCCACCTCCCTTTTGCTACTCACTGTTTTCACCCATGTGGAGTCAGGAATGTAAACCACTCCTTTCCCCTTCTCCTCTCAGTGATACCAAGTAACTTGTGCTTGCCAGTGTCTTCCCAGGGCACTGGAAGTGCTTGCCCCTCTCCCCTGCCTTCTCAAGATGAGGGCAGTGGCTTGGCTTGTGAAGGAAGCCCCTGCACCCACAGCACCAGTGGACATTAACTTCATCCTTGAATCTCAGAGCCCACTCAAGTTTCTCTGGATGAGATCAGCCAAGGTAATTCCTGCCTGGACTTGCCCACCTGGTCAGGGCTGGACCACAGAGCAGAAAAGAGAGTTGGGGCATAAATACCTGCCCCAACCTGAGTGAAAATTCACTGCAAAGACTGGATTTCATTCAAGAGCAATTTGCTCAATGCTCAGACTAAGAAGCTGCACAGAAATATGTTATCTGTGGCAATCCTTCATGCAGCTATGAACTGGGTTACTGAACAATTGTAGCACTAAAAAAAGTTCATAAAGAAGTTTTACATTTAAGAACACTATTAGAGGAGTACATTTAGGCATCAGCAGAGGGAAAAACAAGTTATTACATACCAAACCAGCAAAGATGAGCTCAGCGAAACAGCTTAATTGCTTGGAGGGGAAAATACAGTGAGTCACCTTTTAAAATTTCAAGTGTTCTCAGTACAATCTCTCACAAGACTCCAAAGTACTTTATAGACTCAGAAAGAGTTTGAGGGCTCTCCAGTTCAAATACCCCACCTATGAATAAGTGTTTTGATTATTGGACTTTGTTCACATTATTAGCTGAGTCCCTGGTTTGAATAAATCTGTGTTCCAACATGAAACTGCCTTCAGTTTTTTTTATGACATACTCATTTGGCCTATTTGCATATTGCTCAAGAAACAGAAATTATTACTACATAGGTGTAGCACTGACAACTTCTGTGCTCACCATTCGCCCTCCCACCTCACCCACCTTTTTCTGGGAGACAGAGAAAATGAACAATGCAAAGACTTGTATAATAATTCATCTACTCCAAGTAGAAGAACTTTATAAGCAACTAGAAATGTATGCAACATTTCTTTCTGAAGGTCATAATAGCCTGAAGTACTTTTATTCACAGACAGCCCTTCCCTAGTCCACATGTCTGTCTTGCATATCCGTGCAGTAAACCTCAAGAACTGCTCCACTCCTGCAGGTCAAGAGTAGTAGGGCCATGGATCTGCAGAAATCACCCGTGTATCATCCCGTTCCCCTTCTGTCACTCAGAGGGATTGCCAGTTCCTGCACACCCTCCCCTCCTTCCTCAGCAATCTCCTCTTCCCTCACCAAGTGGCTTATCCAGGGACTTTCCGTATGGGTGCTTTTATAGCACAGCAGGAAGGTGCAGCATCGTGTGCAGCAACAGAGAGGCAGAAGTGTGCGCTCCCTGTTGTAAGGAGCAAAAACATACCGTTCAGAAGATAAAATTAAAATAATTTACCTGTAATCATTCACCATAAAAATCTTGTCTTTGACCTTATGAACATAAACTTTGGCGTAACTACTACCAGGAACCACGAAGAATGGCAGTTTGTAGATCAGCTCACATATTGCACGTATTTTAAAACTTTTGCTATTAATTCTGCTTTATGTGACAGTAGCTGTGCAATAACCTTCCAAGCTGACACCAGCATTTTATTCCTTTTATTTTTCCCCTGAAAAACAGGGACACTTTACAGCAAAGCAGGGAAGTCTTACCTGCAGGCTAAACTAAGGTACAACTCCATTCTGCTGGCTATAACAAAATCATTAATGGGAAACAAGAATACTTTATTATAAGTCAAATTCAATCACCCTACTTCTTAGTATGGAATAATAAATTATAATTAATTAATTTAAGATCAACACTTTTTTGCATGCAGTTTCACCTGTGAATATTATGCATGCTGTAACCCCAGAATTGTATTCCTCTCGCAGCTTTACCTGATTTTGCTTATTTCAGGTAGGAAGAAGGGTGAGTCAAGGCAGGGTGTCTGTCACTCCCGAGATGACTAACTTCTTTACCTATCAGTCCTGCACTGGCAACTTCCCTCTGCTATGTACAGATCTGACTCTATAGTGTTTAAGCTTCATGGTCCTTACACTATTTGTCCTCAAGCATTCCTGTAAGACAGGGAGGTGGTATGGAACTCAGATGGCAGCTCTGGAGCTGGGACAGAGGCAACACCACTCATCAAAGATTCAGGAGCAGGAAATAGTGCAGCACAGGGGACCAAATCCTGCTCTGGACTTGCATCCTCACCTCAGACCCCACAGAGTCTGGAGATACACCCTAGCAGAAAGGATGCCTAGTTAAAAATAAAGAGGGAAAAAAATGGAGCAGTTTAACATGAGCAAAAGGGAAAGATTTCAGGGCTCTCAGGCAAAGCCCTCATTAGCAGCACAGTCCCACCTCAGCTTTGGATTTGCAGCCTGTTTGCTGGGCTGAGGGTCTCTGGCATTTAAGAGCTGGCTCTGAAAGCGGTAGCTGGGGACACAGCTAGACTGGGGATGTCCATCTGTCTGTCTGTGCCACTCCTTTTCCTACTCCTTTTCTTGAGATTTTTACACTAGGCAGTCCAAAGCAGGGGAATTGCTTCCCTTGCACCAGTGGCCCACTCGGGTGCCCCTGTAGTGGCCATTAGCACAAATCCACATTCACAACCCCTCACGGGCTGATGTTGTGGGTTCACCGGAAGATTGTTCGTCTGTCATGGGGAGCAGGATCACACTCCTGCAGCCCACCAGAGGCCATCCTCCATAGCACCTTGGCAGGCTCCTGCATTTTCATTTTTGGAGAGGGCAGGGAAGCATTTCTCTAAGAAGAAAGGAGCGGCAGGATGGAAGGAATCCAGGCCTGGAGGCACAGTGGGGTGGATCAGTGGGAACAGCACTTGAATCACCTCACCTCCGCATTTGCTGCACACTGCAGCCCTGCCAATTCTGGCACCACACTCGCTCCCCCTTGGCATCAGTCACTCCACTGGCTGGCTGTGCCCTTTCCCCTTTCCTTCCCTTAACCGTCCTCAGTAAATGGAGCATCAGAAACAGGCATTTCACTTTAGGAGAAGAAAACAGCTCTTTAGCCTGCACTGGGAAACCAGCCAACTCCCATTCAAATCAAAGGGAAGGGATCACGTGGATGCATTTCAATTAATTGCACTGGAGAGGAAGGCTGCAAGCAGGCTTCCTTTTCAGCCAGACCCCTTCATTTATGTCTTCTGTTGGGGAGGTGCTGGTGTACTCAGACAAATTACCTGGGGGATCCATCTCATTACACAGTGCTGAAAGCTGGGAGGAGCCTGTATTTGCAGAGGACTGAATTTAGTAGGGCCATCATCTGGTGGCAAATAAGTGAAAGAAAAGAAAACTGATTTTTCATCTGCTAGAGCTGCGGTCTCCAAATTATTTTGACTGTGTACTTCCACCAGTAAAAAAATTCTAAGTTCGTATCCCCAATACATGTACATTTTTTAATTTATTTATAAATTATGTGCATGTAAGTCTAACATCACACAAGGAAACAGCAGAAGTTGAAGAGCTGGTTACAGCAACTGTCATCTGCTCCCTGCTATTGGCCTATCACACAGGCTCTTATGCCAGTACCACCATCAAATGCTCCAGGGCAACTTTCAGGTAGCATCAGGTAGGAAGGAAAAAGAAAACAAAAAGAAACATAACCAAAAGAAATACAGCACAAGGCCTCTTGGAAGCAAGAGTGTTAGTATTTCTCAAGAACTTTTTTGCTCTTAAAAGTAATTTTTAAAGCCTCTGTGGACACACACCCTTCATGACAATGTGAAGAAGGAGCATTCACAGAGATCCTAAAGACAATTTAAATATGGGTCACAAATGTGTTATGCATATAAACGATCATGTTCAGATAAAGAATTATTATCATGGTTTTATCCTTAACAAGCACTTAAAAACAGAGGTCTGATGTCAATACTAAACTGCAGTGGGTTTTTGGCATGTTATTTGTGCTTCCTCTGACAAGAGGCATTCCCATCTCAATTTCTATTTACTTCTAATTGCTATAAAAATAGCAAGTCATCAAGTAATGAAGCACATCAAATACTCAGCATATAAATAAGTAAAAAGATCAACATCAGGCGTGAGGTAAGGTACAGGTAATTTTTATTTGTGTGGAAAACAGGGCAAACTTAGAAGAATAAGAGCAGTAACAAAACTAGTATTAGAGTTTTATGCTCATTTTTTCCCTTAATTAATTCCCATATGGTTACATGCTTATATCAGTGACTGAAATAGTTAAGGAAAATACAAGTCCTAGACAGACACGTGCTTTTACCTGGAACTTCCACAGACACTTGAAAGTTATGAACTCATTTGAAAATAGTGCTGCCATACAGCTCAAAAAAGCCTGATGCACATCTTTCAGAATAACCCTCACCACGCTAATTTGAGCATAAGATTTAGCAGAAGAAATGGAAATCCCCAGATGTTGTGTCTGACAAAAAGTAAAAGTGAATTCTGTGTACTAGACATGCCAAAAGAAAGAAGTTACTTGCAAAATTTACTTTCCTGCTTTCTAAGTAATACAGATCTGCAAGGGTGACAAGATATTTTGAACAAAGCCCATAACAGAATTCATATAGGACAGCAAAAAAGTGCCAGGCTAAACCATCTTTATTTTAATACCATTTTTACATCACAGTAATGCCAGTAACATAAAATTATTAGGCTTGGTGCATGAAGAGAGTACCAAATTAAATTTTAAGAAGTCACTTTGCTTGTCTATCTGACCCCTTTTTTGGTAGCTCTGATCTGCTACTGAAAAACAAGGCATCAGTCCAATGTAAAGAATAAGGCCGAGAGGAAAAAAAAAAAGGTCTTTAAATATTACTCAAAAAAAATCCACTAGTTCTTTCAACAGAAGAAAAAAGAGGAACAAAAGCATTCTCATCTGAATCCACACATGGAAAAACAATTTGGGTTCCCTCAGTTTCAGGGTGAAAAATGCAGAGGAAGTTTTTATTTTAAAAAAACCAAAACAGCCCAAGACAACCACACTCAGCAGTCATCCTAACTGCTTAAAATGAAACAAAAAGAGAAACCATTAAAAAAAAAGGGGGTGAAAACTAGAATTCAGTAAAAGATATGATGTTGGGCTCCTTTCAAATCTTATCTTCAGGCTGGGCCTCTGGCTGCTCTTCTGAGCCATTTCAAATTACTTAAAACTTCTTGTAGTCATTGGGGACGAAGCAGTTCAGATGGGATTTACAGGGAGTCTTCTTCCCATTTCAGGAAGTGGAGACAAGGGCAGCGATAGGCAGAGACAGTTTGGGTAGAAAAAGCTGACGCAGTAGGAGAGGACTTCAGATGATGGATGGTGGGAGGGAGGGGAAGGCAATTACCAGCCACAGCCCATAATGGGAAACAATGAAGTTTCATCCTGGAAAGACCAACATCCCACCAAGTCCCAGTATATTCTAGATTTATTAGTGGTTAGCAGTAGATGCTTGTAAAGAAAGCACAGGAATTCCAGTAAATGGATTCAAGACAGTAATAAAGCCAAAGAAGATGATATACACCAGTATTATATGAAATACAATATGTGAAATGAAAGTGAGACTCAGGAGAGCACCTTCAAAAAAATAGTTGGGGAAATGTTTCTCAACTTCTGCTGACATGAATGAGAACAACTCTGGATGCCAGTTTTTCCCAAAACAGGACTTGTAACCCAGGGCCTTCTCTTCCTGGGTTCATTACAGAAAAGCAGCTTTTTAATTATCCAGATTTAAATAATCCTGAACTATCCTGCACCTAAAACTTGAAATTAAATCAGATTTTCCCAAAACTTGCTCGAAGTGGCTCAAAAGTCCTTTAAATCCTGTTTTTTTCCCATGTCTATAATTTTCAACCTATAAATGTCAACAGATATTAAAAATAAAATTAAAAATTAAATCAGCCCTCAGCTTTAATTACCACTGCCAGGAACCATGGAACAGCAACTATATGTTGGAAGAGGCAAAAGTGAAGAGAAATGCAGATAAAATTTTCTTGTGGTCAGAACAGCCACAGGATTTTCCACTGAATTCTTTTCAACTATGGAGATCTTAATTAATAAGTTAGTTGCATGTGGACAGAGTACAATAGAAATGCATGGTTTTATTAACTTTTAAGGAATTAAGACAGGCCAAACGTGTGAAATAGCACATACCTACCCAAAGGGAGGGATGAATGTTATTGGGAGGACTGAATGTTATTGGGAGGACTGTGCTATGCTGCCGTCACCTTCCGAACAAGAGCTGGAGGAGAACACCCTGCTTTTGGGATCTGAGCAACAGCCTCTGCTCAGGGAGGAGGCTGCTTTATCTTCAGGCAAATCATTAATGCATGCTTAGGTTGCTCAAAGAAACCTTCACAAATACAGAATAATCAGTCCAATCAACCTCTAACTAAGGGTATAAAAACAAAGGATTTGTAAACCAGGCACCACTAAGGAACAACAGGGGCTGTTTTCCTGCCATAAGGTAGGAGATGGAATGCCAGTTCAAGAGCAACTCAGTGCTGATGTTCTTAAGAGCAACACATTTGGGAAAACAAAGGCTTCCTTTGTTTTGTTTGCTGGTTGTGTAAATTTGCTTTTAAGCTTTCTTTTCCCCAAACAAACAACAACAACCACATCTGTATACCATTCCTGGCTTGCTCTCTGACCTTCAGAAAGCTGCCATCTCCTTGAAATCACAGTTCAGAGACACAGTTTATGCATAGCCCATTTCACAGCTTCTTGGGTGGGATCAAATGTGCTGCAGCAGCATGAGGCCAAGTACCAATCCACTAGAAGCTCTCCTATCCTGACCAGATATTTTAAAAAAAGCTATGGCAGGTGACCTGTCCTGCTATAAAACCTACCACTATGAAGTTAGCTTTAGTCTTCCAACAGCTGGCATAAATTCTGTGCTGTGTGGTCTGCCCTAATTAAACACAGACATTCTTTGTGCCTGTGTCTGACCATGTGTTGAAGGTTGAGAGGTGTGGAATTTTTTCCCCTTCCCTGTCTCTAGGTTACTAATGACTGGACACTTAAGGACCATTAACTTCTTTTGTAAGAGACAAAAGAGCTAGCTGGGCGGGGAGAGGGAAGAGCAGAGGTGGTCATCGGAGAAGGCACTCGGACCGTGGGCGGCAGAGAGGGCAGCAGTGGGGGAACTGCGAGCTCCCTCAGCTACCATCGGCAGAAAGTTCCTTCGGCTCNAGAGCTGACCGCGCCACAGCGCCCCCTGCAGCTGCGCGGGAGTCATCGCACCCGCCCTGCCCGGCCGGGAGCCCGACAGCGCCCCTGCCGGCTGGGACCGGAACTGCACCAAATGGGAAAAGCGCTTGGCAGCCCAGAGACTTCTGTCACCGCATCTTCTGGTTTTTGTTTGTTTGTTTGTTATCGCTACTGTTGTTATTGATTGTTTGCTTTGCCATAGATACTAGTAAAGAACTGTTATTCCTTTCCCCATATCTTTGCCTGAAAGCCCTTGATTTAAAAATTATAATAATTCGGAGGGAAGGGGATTCACATTTGTGGGTTTTAAGGGAGGTTTACACCTTCCTTAGCAGACACCTGTCTTCAAACCAAGACACCGTGTTTGCACTACCAAGTGGCATCATACACAAGTGTAAGCCCAGCCGTAAGCTGTACTTAAACTTACCAGTGTACCCCCAAAAACCACCAACATTTTTATCTTTCAGAAACTGGGATAGGAATCAGAGCTCTTTATAGCCTAAATGAAATCTGCCAATACTGTTAACTGAAATAAAACATATCTAAAAATGCTAATCACTTCTAAAAATCCCATTGCAGCAGAGTTATCCTCCTCATTTTACTGGCTTTTAGCAATTATTATAATTAAAGCACTCCCTCTCCCACCCTCTCGAATTTTGGGATGCTACAATGGAAATGCTGCAGTGTGAAAGAAAAATGTTTAATATCACATTTACTTGATGCTGTTGCTGCCCGGGCAGCAAATCTGTTCTAACAAACATTTCCTTGCAACTATCCTCTTCAGAAATTGGCTTTTCCACAAGCATTTATAAAGGAGATAATAACAGGTAGCTCTGAGCAGCCAAACCAAAGGCTCAGCACTCAGCAGAAATCACCAGCATAAATTAATCAGGAATGCAAACACAATACAACACTCACATAGACTATGATTTCAGCAACTTAATGGATAAATCATTACAGTTGTCCAAAATCAAATCTAGTTCATGGGGAAGAGGGGGATGATACCAAATTAACACAAATCCTGTTTTTACCATTAAACTTCAATGTGCTGTTCCTCATGTCGTTGAAGAGTACTGGTGTAACGCTGAACAAGGCAAGAAACATTGAGCAAGCAATATAAATACTTAGAAACCGCCTTAGAAACCACAGTGACTTAGATATTGTGTTATTTTCACCTTCCTTCTTTAACCTCTTCAGTACTGAACTGCCTAGACCCAGGTGATTCAGAACACAGCTTGTGGGATACATCGTAAGTTATTAAAATCCTCTTGACCAAGCTGATGTATGTCAACTTCCCTGCTGTCCTTTTATTCCTGTGCATCATTCACTAACCACTGTTACAAGGCACAGCCCTTCTTCCCTACTCTTGCTTTCTTGAAAGGGTGTTCTCACTCTGTCAAAATTAAACCACTGCAGAACACTACCCACCTTGGAGCAGCCCCACAGGTGCCCAGGACCTCACCTCTGCCAGAGGCAGAGCCTGGCTCTCAGGCAGGTCACCAGGAGCCCCACATCCCACAGTTCCATGGACAGCAACCCCACTCCAACCCCTACCCACCTGCAGCAGTAACTCCGCTGCTAACCCCAAGCTCAGTTCCCGTTCATGAAGACAACTCACTTGCTGTAAAATTCACATCCCAGAGAGGTGTGACTGACTGAGGGCTCACAAAAGCTCCCGTGAACAGGAACCTCCTTCTTCCTTACCCATCTGTAACCACTTTGTTTGCACCAAAGAACAACATGCAGGTCATCAGCCAAGTGGCTACTGGGCTAAAAATGTAAATTAAATGACACCAGTTAGCAATACACTGGGTTTATACACAACCTCTTAACAGTCCACTGCATAAGACTGAAACCAAACTCATTTGGGCTCTGACCCTCTGAGTAAGCAGCCCTGCAGTGACTGTGACTCTCTTTGCTTTTCCAGCTTTTGTTTTCTTTCACACATTTACATTTGCATGGCCATTTGCCAAACTATTCGAACTCAATTACAGCAACAAAAAGGTATTGCAGAGATCTACTGAAAAATACTGTAAATAACTCTCTAGGGCCATATATATATACATATACACACACACATATATATATATATATATAGAGTACAACAATAATTTTTAATTAAATTCAGGTCTTTTGTATGAAAAAAACCCATCTTTAGTTACTATTTATAAAAACAAGACATAAAGTATGTAAGATATACTTTGCCAGATGTAAAATCCAATGTATGACAACTTCAACCAAAGGCATTTACCTACAAACACAGGGATGTGACACTGGCCAGGCATGATGGGCGTATCTGTCTAACAACCAGCTGCTCTTCTTTAAATATGAGAAATCAGAGATCAGGAAAGTATCCTCCTCTTATGAGGTTGACCTTACCACACCATCTAGACAAAACTAACTCAAAACAGTAATACATTTGTCCCTATACCTCAGACAAAGAGGCAAGGTTTCAAAGCCGACAGAACTAGTATTCAAGTATTAGCAAGTATTTAGTCTTATTTGGCCATTAATGTTCCACTTACAGACCCTTAAGACTTCATCAAGCCCCATTAAAGAGGGCAGTGGAATTTCAATTAGCTTTGAGGAGAATTGGGAAAGACTTGCTGTCTTAACTGTGTTTAACACACTAACCTCTAGAATTTGCATGTTATCAAAAACATTCAACAGTGAGAGATCAAACAGATGGTTTCTTCGCTCCTAGCAACATGCAGAAGATAATTAAACTGGTGCGGAATTCTCCATTTATATGCATACAGTCTTGAGGAATTGTCACAAAGCACCATTAATCTATTTCTATTGAAGTTAATGACACACCCGTGCAGATTTGAAAGGAACTTGACTGTGAGTAAGGGGTCATGTAGACAGTTACAATGCAGAGAGCTCTAGGGAAGCAACCAGTAGCACACTGGCCAGCTAGTTAGAACTGAGCTCAGTGTGGCTCTTCATAACTACTGGATAAGCAAACAATCCCTTACTTCAGCAGTTTCCTCCCCTCTCCCCCCATACATAAGTTATGAGTGCAATTGACTCATAGCACAGCATCATGCCTCTGTGATGAAGAGAAAGCCACTGTTGCAATGCGGGTTGATGAAGCACTGAAGACGTGTGTCCTCTGTAAAAGCACACATTTGTTAGCACAGAAAATGCATTATTTACAGAAGCAAAGAAACAGGATACACCTGAGCTATTAGGAAGTCAAACATCCTAGTATGCCATGATAAGGTAATAAAAATGATAAGGAACATAAGAAAAAAAAACCTGTTCTGGTGCAGAGAAAAGACAAGAGAGGCAGAATTACCACCTGGTGAGGTGGCCAGGAGGGCTCCCACACCCACGTTACTATGCAGCCTGCCAGCCACTGCCTTCGGTTTGGATGCTCCCAAACGCTGCCACTTGTTTCCCTCAACTCCTCTGTTACTTATACAGAACAAACTTCACATGTCAGTGCATGAAGCCCATGAAGACAGACATGGCAGGAAGGTCTGTAACCTTTACCACCCATGGACCAGCCATTTGAGACTCCTCCCCTGGCTCTGCTGTGCCATGCCACACCACCAGCTTCTCTTCTGGTACACAGCATCCTAATGAGGGGCAGCTGCAATTTCCCAGCATCCAGCAGAAAAATGTCAAATGACCATTTGTGGAGGCGACAGGCAGAACCAAAGCACCCCTTGCCACAGTGCTTTTGGTGCCTCACCATCATCCACTGAGGTTTTAAAATCTTAATTCCTCTTAGTGCATTTCTTGCTTTGGAGGACAGACTTCAGAAGGGGCATCCTGTGTTTGTTCATATGCCTGATGAGGCAACTGCTAATAATAATTTGGAGACAACATCCTATTGCAACACCTGCTTGTACACAGTGAACAGAATTAAGGAAAAATTTATGGCAGAATCATTAAAAAAACAAAACTAAAAAAATCTGTATTTTCTCCTGCCACTCTTCTTACCTATGCAGTCAGTTTAAATATTTCACGTGCTGGATAGATGTATGTTACAAAAAAGCTTATGAAGAGAATAGAGAACACAGATGCATTTAAACTTTATGTAAGCCACAAATGGTGGGGGTGAACCCAGGACCTGTTAACTGAGGACATGTGTCATGCCAGCTACATGCACTTGAGTTCTTGGCTTCAAGGAAATGAAAATTTAAACTTGTAACTTGACCTGAGTGAACTCTGGAATTTAACTTAAGGGCTCTGCATGAGCAGGACTGTATTGTCTTCAGACTAAGTAAATTAATTTGGTTATTTTTACTTAGACACATTTCACTATCAATTTCTGAAAAGCAAGTATGTCCTTTTAAAACATTTTTAATGTTCACTTTAAGATAACAATACTTGAAACAAATATGATTTTCTTGTCCTCCCTGATTTCTCTTAATATCATAGTGAAAAAATAATAGGAAAAAGCTTTCAGTAAACACAATTCTGTTAATGCCCTTGCAACATTTCCACTCAAGCACCAAGTTAGAACCAAATTGTGAAATATTGGATATTGACAGCACCAATGCTTTTTCCTTATTAAACTTTAAATCAACATGAACTTTATACCACAAGATCTCTGTGGTATAAAGAAAAGCTTTTTTTTAAAACTGTGGATTTCCTTACATTCACGTAGAATTCCTTCCTTGCATCCCCAAGACCAGTTCCAAGAACATTACTATTTAAACCATGAACACAGAGTGGATATATTACTCTTTCCAAGTTTGATGGAAAACCTTTTGACTTGAAACTAAGATCTTGCTCATTTTGCATATGCTTTCATGAAAAGGAATTGATGATAGGTTAGAAAATCTGGACTCAGCAGCTTTCCTCTATATTCCCCTCCCACTGTGGCAGGGCCAACTAGTAAATCGCTGGCAATGCAAACCAAGGAAGGAGCACTACTCAACATGTAAGAGAAAGATTCTCTGCTTGACATTTGGACCATCAAGACCCTTCATGCCTACACGTTGGACACCAGAACACAGCCTTCAGTGGTGCAGTTCCTGCTCTGGGAGAACAGAGCCCTTCTTCCCGCAGAAGACCTCCCACGCCCCATTACCACCACCTCAACCACCCTAGGGATGGCTGTGATGGCTGTGGCTGCTCCAGGCACACAGCAGCTGAGATCCCAGCATCTGCCCCACTCCATCCCTTCTGTGAACTCTCATGCTTGTTCTTGTGCATGCGTGGAAGTAACACTGCTGCACATTTTTAACTGTGTGCTGTTGGACTTTACAGAAAATCCATTATGGAAATCAAGCCACTACACAGCTAAACATTATCAAAAACCATCAGGTAAAAATGATTAGACAACTTTTACCTCAGATGACCCAAAATACTCATTTTGTAATTCTGCCTTTGTTGGGAATCTGTCCAGGCTGAAACGGTCCTGAAAATACATCAGTATCATGCAATGGCATTAAACTTCTTTAATGTCTCTTTCAAGTACAAGTTGACAAAGCTATTCATAAATTAATAAATAGCCCAAGGTGAGCAGAAAGATTTCTCATGAAACCTGAGCAGTAATGCAATATTACTGTTCCTGGATCCTTTGCCATTTTACCATGCACTAGTAATTCTCCCAAGGGAGATGTCAAGGATCCTGTTAACTGTACTGTTTGCCTATCTCTGCATGGTAATGATAAAAATATTGATTTTCACATTTGTGACTCAGATGCAATTTGACACAAGAAGTCCAAATTATTTCCCCTTTGCAGTGCCATCAGCAATCACAAGCACGAAGAGCTTCACTCACATCAAAATGATGCAGCCTTAATACATGACACTGAAAATAGTACTTTATTTTCTCTGTACTTTTCAAAATGAAGGCCTGGTCCAGCAGTAGATTTTAATGTAGGCTGTGGAGGGGATCACAGAATGGTTTGGGTTGGAAGAGATGTCCCTTGGGACACACACATCTTCAACTCAGTCAGATGGGTCTGAAGGGCAGCAGCTGCAGGGCAAGATTTGCCTCGGATATGAGCTGACACCAAGGAACATCCTGCCTTTCCTTGAGAACCCTGACACATCAAACACCCCACCACCCCTGAAAACCCTCAGATCCTCTCCAGGTCCTGCTGGAGAGGTCAGTTTGATAATTCCTATCCTGAATGTGACAATAAGGAAAATGTGGCTTTCAGTCGTAGACAAAGTTTGAAAACTCTGACCTTTAGGCTTACACCATGCATAGCCATCAGCAATATTCCAGCCCTCCTCTCTCACTTCATCTGACTGCAAAGCTACAGCACAACTCATCCCTCCACCACCCAAAGCTAAACCCAGCCTGGTGACAAGACGGCTCTGTGCCAGTGCCTGAAGACATCCAGCTTCCAGCATGGCATTAAGTGGGGCTGTACAAAGCCATTTCAGAGGGGACATCACATGAGCAGGATGCCCATGAAGAAGGGGAGCCTTTTTGCTTTGAAAAGAGAGAAATTGTAACAGTGAGAGAATTCAACAGAGGGGGATTTATCCCAGGGCTGTGAGCCCTTCAGTTTCCCCCGGACATGGTCCTGGCTCTGTGAGTTTCTTGTATTTTTTTAAATTATTTTTTTTAAAAATGTGAACCTGAAACAGTTCTTCAATGTCTGAATGAGCAGGAAATCAGCCAAAAGAATAAGACCCACTGGCCTTGAGATTATTTCAAACAATTAACAATAAGCTGCTCTTCTCTGATATAATTACAGAAATCACACTTTGTTGACGCACACAGCAAATGAGCCCACTGAAGGGGCAAAAGGAGGTAGACTTTTTTCCGGGAGATAAGTACTTTTCTAAATAAATTCTACCCTGAGGACCATATTTATACAACTATTTCAACAAACAAAACTTTTGAAAGTCCGCTATAATCCACTGTCGAGAAAAGATCAAAGAAACTAACAGGAAGGCCAGGATGCAATCAAAATATTTGATCAGTGAGTGGTTTTGTATCCAAGCCATAAACTCAAGGGCATTTCAGTGGAAGCTGTGGGAGGAGAAGCTGCTGTGAACACCTGGAGGTTGTGTGGTCACAGCAGATGGAGCCCCTTGGGGGAATCCTCATGCCCCACTGCCATCCCTGCATCCCTTCCTGCACAGGACACCACTAGCACCCACCAACCCTGGCCTCCCATCATTTTCAGTGCAGCTATGTTAAACAACCAAGGGTAGAAATTTTACTCGTTCTCCTAAATCCCACCACCTCCCCCACCAAAGTTAAATATTTGGCCTTTGGTTAAACTAAATGGATTTTTGTTTTTCCTTTCAGAGCGGTCTCACGATCTCCGTGTGACCCTGGTGGGAGGACAGAGGGAGGCAGGGAGACCCCACAGTGCACTCAGACCACTGATAGAACCCAATGAGTGTCAGCCCACACAACAGCAGAGATGGGTGTAAGGAGCTTTTAAATACTTCCTTTCTCTTTTTTTTTTTTTTAAAGAAAAAAGAGCAAGGGAAAAGATACTGGTATTTTCTGATTTTCCTCCTCACACCTTATTTTTCAAAATACATACTTAGCAAACATTAAACAACTTGGATGCAACTCAAGTTAAACAACTGCTTTGACAGTTTAATTTTTGGGAAAAAAGTGGCAAATTCTGACTTTCTTGAAAGGCTTTACTTTTACTTATTTGTATACTCCCTAGGTTATCAGCACATTTCTCTTGGCTTTTCTGACAGCAATATACATGTCCTTGTTACCAGAGAAGTATGGGAAATTCTGGAAACATCCAACTGTGTATAAACATTTAAAGCTGAGACACTCTAATACAAAACAAGTACCTCTCTGAAACAAACATCTCCAGATGTTTTAATGTATTTTTATATATAGATAGATATATATAAGATGTGACTCAGGCACGGAAAGCCAAAAGAATGTTCTCATTTCCTGAGACTGGCTAACAAAAAGGAAAAAAAATGTGAATGAAGGAACAAAGATTTCAAAAGTCAGCTTTTTCTTAACAGCAGCAGCTTTAAAATGCTCCATTTCAAATCCTTTTTCATATAATCAGTATATTGCCTCTCTCTTGCAACCGCATATACTCACAAAAAGAAACACAGAAAGGAGAAAAAAATGTTTTCTGGGTTGTTCAACATACTACAGAAATGCCTCATTAGAGAAATGTCTGCTGTTCTTTCAGTTCCAGAGAAGCTCACCGACACCTCCCAGCAAGCCCCCTCTCCCACAGTCTGCCTTGTCTCCATGGCACACCAGTTGAGAACAAGCCAGCAGCCACGTGTGCTGTGGCTGTTCCACAGCTCTGTCTCTGCATGGTGGGACTCATCCTGCAACACCTCACAGCATATCTTGCTCATTTTTTTTTTTTTTCTGACAGTACAAGTGGGTTTAAACACCATCCAGTTCCTCTGGGACCTGAAAACTATGGGTGAAGAAAGCCCATGGGCATCTTCAGATAACGAAGTCTTGTTACACCAACAAATATCAGGTAGATTTAAACAGGCATCAGATGTGTCACTATTCTCCGAGCCCTTTCTAACCATAACCTACACATCAGGAGGGCAGGACATGCGATTTCCTTCCTCTGAATCCTTTGAAGGTGGATTTCTGCAAACCAATTCTGTGAGAACTATGACAAAACCACTGCTAGGGTGGCTTCCCTTCAGGCAAGCCAGTAGGAGGGGACAGCAAGCTGCAGAGAGAACAAGAGAACATACTTAAGTGCACTTTCCATAAAAGAAAGCAAAATTGCCCAAAAAATCCTTCTGCAGCAACCTGCAGGCAGGTGCTCCCTCTTCCAGTGCAACAGAGCATGGAGTCTCAATCCTGACACAGCACCCAGGGCAGCCACAAGCAGTCCCCAGACCCAACCCAGACCACCACCAAACACTGCTCCCTCTGTCTTTAAATCCCCAGCACCTTGTCACAGTATCCCACTTTTCACATGGCTCATTGGGCCATGGCTACACGACCCACACACAAATCCACGCTTCTGCCAAAACGGGTATTGCCACCTTTCCCAAGTTCTTTCCCCTCAACATCACTGCCACTCACAAGATCAAGGAGTTGATCCAGATTGAGACAAACCCAGTTTTAAATCTCTGTATCTACCCATCTCCCTCACCATAGGTTTTCAGCTGGCTCAGGTCCCTGGTGCTGGCATGAGAAATGTTGGGGGACGGGAATGTGTGGGTCACCCCAGGTGCTGCAGCACAACCACATGCTTAATTAAAACGTCTCTGTAATCATCACTGCCTGTGGGAAGAGCAGCTGCCCTGGCATGGCTCACAGATGGTCTGTCCTGAATCCTAACACCAGCCAGAGCTGGGTCTGGGAGACAGCCGCTGCCAAGTGAATCTCAGCCCCCTTACAGCAGACCCTGGCAAAAATACGTTACTTAATACAGCAAAAATGTCTGTCTCTGCTGTGAAACACAAGTCTGTCCTGCCACCAACACAGTTTGGTGGTCATATGCAAAGCTCAGCAATACGTGCCTATTTGCAAGCATTTTGTCACGAAAACCCAGAGGGTTTTGCAAACAGAGGATGCTGCACCAATTCAGCCCCAGATCCACAGGGGCCACCTTCCCCCAGCAGTGCCAGCGACACCCCCTGTCCCCCCCATCTGCCAAGCTGTATTTTTCATTCCTAAATCAGAGGTGGAGTGTACCAGGAGACTCTGAAGGAGGACTCAGGCATGAAAGGTTCTGCAAGGCAGGAGGCTGACAGCCAATTCCTTGCCCTTGCCAGGCAGTGCCCAAGCCCCAGTGTGGATGGCCAGGCCTCCACAAAGAGTCCTTGCAAAATATCGAGGTCCCTTTTTCCCCCTCCCAGGGTGGATTTGAAACTAATTCTCTGTGGAGTTCCCTCTCCCCACATCAACCCCACAGCTGCTGCACATCAGTGTGGGGTCTGGACTGAAGCCGCTTTGCCATGTTGTTGCCTCCCAAATATTTGCTGGTGTTACTGCACTGCTTTGTTGTGGTCTTTCCCAGTGCCTCCAACTACAATAAAACAACATATTAATACAGAAAACCCTTTTAATTTTGCTGCTCTGGCCACCCAGGAAATGTTCATGAAGTCATTACAATGCCTTAGCTTCCCAGATGATCTACATCAATTCCCCACCCATGATGTGAGCAATAAATCCCCCCAGGTTTAACTCTACTGTTCACACCAGTTTAGGTTTTACTCAGACAACAGCCCATCCACAGGTGTGTTCTCAGTTCTTCAAACTATTTAATGCAAGCAGTGTTTGAAACAACCCTAAATGCACCACGTGACTAAGGACCCACCTTCTTACTGAATTCTACACAAGGGGCTGGTGAGGTTTTTTAATAAATCAAAAAGTGATGAAAAGAAGGATCATCAGAGCTGGAATTCAAGAACTTATTTAGAATATAAAGAAAAGCAATCAATGTGGAAAATACAGAGCAGAAAACCTCCTCCTGGGTGCCAACCATGTTGTAATGCTACTTTTCATGCACCCTAGGGTGCTCCAGACTATGCCATTGTGGCACAGGTTTCAGGCTGCAGAGGAGGTCCCATAGTTTGTCACTGGCCACACCATCAGCTTCTGGTCCCCTGGACATCGCTGACATCCTCAGATGCTGAGACAAATTCAGCAAACTGTTTGACATAAAGAGTTACTATGGTAGACAAAACCAGCCAAGGATATTACAGTATCTTGACCCTTTTTTCCCCTCCTTCTATCTGCTTAAAAAACAGAAGTCAGCATTTTCATAAAGACTTACACACCACAGGAAGGGAAACGCTGAAGTAATTGCAAAGGAGTATCCTAATTTGAAGAAAAGTATTAACCCGAGGGCACAGTCCCCTGCTGTGTTTTCCCTAATTGTCACACTGAATTAGGACCTTTCACCCTTTCTGCCCCAACAGCAGCATTCCTGCACAAGCTGTTAAGGGTGACGTGCTCTGTAACACATCCTAACACCACAAGGACAGCAGACCACGTACATGGCTGCTTGGTTCACACTATGCATAGCTTAGACAAGGGAAGGCTTTGGCTATGAAAATGTGACTGTCAGTTTCATTTTTCTTGTCATCATCAGCACTTGCCATCATGGAAAGACCTGACATGAGTAATTTCCCCACCAACTATCACGCTGCTTTTAGCACAGCTAATAATTAAAGCCTCCCTATATTGAAAAGTAATAAGAGACTGCATTATGCTACTGAGTGAAAAACTTTTGAACTGGGCTTTGGAGGAGAACAAAGCACAGACAAATCAGGATGTGTAACCTAACACACAGAATGAAGCCACAATTGCAGGAGCTGAAAAGCCTGCTTTAAGTGCTCCAATAATAAATATTTTACTGCAACTTGAAAAAGAATTTGTTAACTCTGCAAACCACCCTCCGTATATTACGGACCATTAACAGTTCCCCTGCAGTAACTGTATAGATCCAATTCTAAGAAAAAGACCTGTGCAGAACAACTGAGACCAAACTGCAGCATCACATTTATTTAGAGTCCCCTATTAAACCCAGTAACACCATGAAGTGCCCCTGTTTTTCAGCTTCACAGTCTACAGTGGAATAAGAACTGTAAATCCAATGAGCCTATGACAGTTTTTCAAATATAGTTATACTTCAAATAAAGAGGAGCTGGCTTTGTTTAGTATTTTGCTGCATACTGGCCTGTATTTATTGCTACAAAGAAAATCTCAGTTTGTTCTAGGAAACTACAAAAGCTCAAGATAATAATGGCTCTGAACTGAGAAGCTAATGCTTTTCTCTGAACCACATATGAAACTTATTCCAATGATAACACACCAAGATGTATTCAACACAACCAGCCAGTAAAGCTGCCCACAAAATTCAGAGGACATTTATAAAGCAAGCAGGCATTGCCACGACAAGCTATCAGCCCCAGGCAGCACACCAAGCAATCCTGAGTGACCCACCACTACCCAGCATCGATTCACTGTGCATCCCTCCTTACCCGAATTCCCCTCTTCCAGGGCAGAGTCTGGTCTCCCAGCGTGATGCTGACTGAGAAGGCTGTGCCTCAGTAATGAGTGTTCAAGTGACAGTGCCAGCCTGCAAGTTCCTCTACTTGCAAAACAATAGCCACAGGACTGACTGAAGTTCAAAAAGCCTCCAAAAACAAGAGTAAAAAATAGTTTAAAAAAATGTTTTATTTCCTTACACATACCTGCTGACCAGATGTCTGCTGCTTTTCTGTGTACCAAATCTGGAGAGAGACCTCAATTCATTCTTTTCTTTTTTCTTCACCAAAACTCAAATAACTTAAACTCTAAATCAGACCAAAAAGTCGAGATACAAAATCCCATAGGAATTTCAGCCTGTGGAGGCCTCTGAGATCACTTTACATTTTGTTAAAAGGTAGGTTTGAATTAAATATTCACATTTTTAGTGCTGGATTTTTTTTTAACTCAAAGAATCAAAACAAGAAAACACACCAATTTCTAATTTTCCCTCCTTGTATTTTATGAAATCAAAATGCATCTTTCAAGAGCCTTACCCCTTTGTTTTGACTTCAGTGGATTTGAATTGACTACAGAAAACTCCCTCAGCCAGAAGGCTTGGAAACAGCTCTTCCAACTCCACTGTCTCTCACCACTGTGCCTCCCTGCCAGATGAGGAGCCCTGCCTGTCCTGGCCAGCACCTCCCTCTGCTTCCTGGAGCCAAGCCTCTGTGACAATGAACTGCACAGCACCTTCACCTCCTTAACCACAACACAGCCCCTTGTCCTCCACACAACAATTCACCCCAAAAGAATGGTGAGAGTAACAGAGGAAGCCAGCCAGTTTAGGCAAGGGGCCCCATATCCAGCCTGTACTGGGCAAACAGCTCTTATTCAGGGCACCAGCAGTGGCAGGACTCCAAACTGACTCTCAGCCACGGGAGGATTTGCTTGGCCAGGGAGCAGCATGATTGCTCCTGCTGCTGTGAAAGGATGCTCGAGCCACCAGCTGTACCCTGGATGGCTCTGCTGCCACCGCTTGCCTGGATGCGCTGGCCAGCTGCATGCTGCTGCAGGTAAGCTCCCTGCTACTTCATCTCTGCAAGTTTCTGCAAGCGTGGGCTGTAGCCTGACTTTGTCCCAAAATTTCTCACTGTGCCAGGGGTGTAGCCTAGTTCCTATCCTGGGAAGCGTGTACCAGCAGGGCAGCTGGCCCACTCTCTGGCAACTTCAGCACAACAAATGCCAAATACGTAATTGCTGTTTACCTTGCCAAAGAGGTGGCTCAGCCAAAGCACCTGTGTGGGGCTGAAAGACACACGGCTACGTGCACTCACGACAGACTGACTGCTGATGGCACACATACTGACAACTCAGCCGCTTTCAGGAATGCAGAAAGAATCCTGGCCTGGAAGCATCCAACCACCAACTATGAAAGAAAGTGGCTTTTGGGACGTCTGAAGAAGCAGTTACCTCAATACATATAGACACCTGAATCGCATTATCGTGTTTTTCTAAGCATGTTGCTGCACTGCAGCTGGAGCAAAAGCTGGTCAAGGCTGGCAGGATCCTGTGCAGGGCATCAGGGTACTGACCTTGGGAGCAAAGCTGGCTCACTTGGCACAGGATGCCACCACTGTAGCTCCAAGTCAGCCTGACTTTGCAGCTGCCATAGCTTTTTTCCAAAGGTATGGCACAGAACTGGAGGAGCCTGCAGGAGAAGTCGGGTGCAGGAAAGATAAGGCAGTCTTTAGTCAGCCTAAAGTTTGTATGCCAGCAGCCATCCTGAATCTGCAATCCAAGGCAGCTACAAAATCACTTTTCTTCATTCCTTCAGCTCCAGGTTTTGACATATTAGCACACCACTTTGCCAAGTTCTTTAATTAGAACCATTTCTTCCAAAGAAACAACTGCACAGGACGAGGCTTTGAAACGCTGGGCAATGACTAGAGCAGCCTTTGCTCTCCGTAGACCACCTCATTAACCGGTCCCTAAGATAGGAGAGCTCGGTAACTGTGGGATATGAATAAAACAGCACGAATCTCACCACATCAACACCCCAGGCTATTTAGTCTGACGCTTTTAAAACAACCACCACCCGCCCCGGAATGCCTCTGAATGCACTGGGCATCAGACTGCGCTCACGCCGCGCCCGGGACGTGCGAGCCGCAGTTCTGGGTGTTATCCCCGCTCTGTAACAAGGGCACAGGAGCCGCCCCAGTGCTCCGTGCGAGCGCGTAACGCCGAAGGGGGAATTGCGGAGAGCAGGGATTCCTGCAGTGCCCCTCGCTGCCGCTCCGGGGGTTGCCGGGCACAGCGGAAAGTTTCCCCGTGGAACGGACACTTCACGGGGGGAGCAGCAGGGACGCCCTGCGCGCCTGCAGGCCAGCCAAACCGCTGGCGGGACCCCAGCCCGACCCCGCCGGCGCAGTAGGAGCAGTGGGAAAGCGCTTTTCCCGGGCAGCAGCCGTAACAGCGGCCCGGCCGAGACAAAGCGCCGCCCTCGGCAGCCGCCCGCCGTGGGAGGCGGGACGGACGGCGCGGGCGGCCCCCGCGCCTCTCCTACCTGTTACAGTTCATCCCCGCCGCCGCCGCTGCCGCCGCCACCCCCAGCATCCCGCCGGCCGCTGCTGCC